>JBBBDQ010000418.1:762500-860000 GCA_037127315.1 Ascarosepion bandense
CATTGTCCCATCAAAACTAAATTCGACTCCCTCAGTTGCTAACCGCATACATTACAAGAATAAAACCTCAGGAATGACTACGGGGCCTAAATTCCCTCTGTACAACATATCCGCACAAATGTTTATAGTTTCATGTAACAGTACATTTGTGTACAAACTATGTCGTACGAGACCATAAATTTGTCCCTAGAGGAAAATTCTAAGTTTCTAATGAAACTAGAAAAACTGATGGAGTCAAAAATATTACATGTGGACAATGCATCAGACACAGGTTGAAGAATTTCCGCCAATCACTTTGCTAACTCATGTTGTACGGAGCCTACCATAGACAAAATTAGGAGAACTTGATTTCATGTCTGTCTGCTGGTGGACCGTGCCTTTTAAACGTTTAAAGGTACGGTCCACCAGTGGAGGGAAGTGAAATCAAGCTCTCCTATCATTCTGAAGATGAAATTCTGATCTCGAAATATTAATGAATAATAAATAGATAATACTCAACATCTTCTTTACCATACATATATATATATATATATATATACACACACACACACACTCTTCCATTAGGACTGTGGAGAAAAAAGTCAATTTTCCTGTAATCACAATTGAGGTGGGGGTTGTTCATGCCTTCATGAGTGATGACAGGATACCTAATGTCTTCATGTATAGCCATCTTCATTCTGGGTTGAAAGACAAGCAGAAGAGCCATCTTGCTGCTGTCATTCTCTGTAAGGCCTTTGCAAAGATGGCCTCAGATTGAAAGCTACTTGTTTCAATGGCTTTAAGTGTCTATCTTCCACACCTGAGGGAATGAAAACCATCGCTCTTGCTTCATTTGTGGTCTTGTCTGCAAATCACTGGCAGGACTCGAGACATGTTAGAGAGAAATGCTTTTTTCTTTTTAGCCAGTACATATGTACTAAGCTCAGCCAAGTTTGATACAAGGCTATTTGAATATTTAACATCACTATAATTTAGTGGAGCTGTTTCTCACTTATTGCCGTCTGTGGTGACATTCTTGTTTTCCTGTTATTTTGTCTTCATTTCCTAAAGTATTTGTTGCTGGTAGTAGCAAAAAAAACAAATGACCAAAATGAACTATTTTCCCTTATTGGTCTGCAATTAACCATTTGCTGAGGCAAGATTTTTAATTTTTTTTTTCAAAGGATGTTTTTTGCATTTTCACAGAAGAGGCTTACCATTCCTTATTGATAGGTTTTGTGATCAAAGATCCTCTCCTACTCAAATATATAGTAAAAATGTCCCATTTCATTTTGATCTTGTGAAAATTCATTAATTTTCATTTCAGGTGATTTTTTTTTTTTTTTTTACATATCTGTTACCCCATCTTAATTTTATGAAATTTTGATGAATTAAAATTTCACCCTCTTCAAATTTACATTAATTAAAAGTAGGGCTACTTGAAGAATTTAAATCATCAATTTGTTTTTGTTTAGTAAACTCCATTTACTGAAAATCTGAATTATAAAAGAAAAAAATACAATAAAACTAATTATTTAATTAGAAAAGCTTTTAATTGCTTTTTATAATAAGATGTATTAAGAGCACACTATTGTCTTAAGAAAAAAAATGATTCAATGAATAATGAATTTTTACAAGAATTGATTTCATTTTTGAGAAATTTTAATTAGAATAATTTAAGTTTTAATTCTTAAAATTCTGTATTAATTTTACCCATTCAGATATTATTTTTAAGTAAAAATTATACTTAGAAATCATAAATGGAAAAGCTTAGTACAAATCATCAAACACCCATATTTTAAAATTCTGAATTTTTTGTATGTGCCAATTTTTGTAGATATATACAGCCATACATGACATTATCAGAAAATAAGAACGATAGCTATAATTATATTTAAAGTCAAAAAACTATCTAAAATTCAATAAAAATATTTTCTTAATCTTTTAAGATTACCGAGTACTTAAAATTTATATATTAAAGGTGCTCACATAATATTCAATTATTTTTTTATGGCTAAAGCCTCCATAGAACATTAGATAAACATCAATCAATCTGTCCTACATGCTTAAATAAACAGCTACAACTGTATTAAAAAATGCTTTTCTGCAATAATTCTGGCTGGACTTTTTTTTTTTTTGCTAATATAGTTAATAAGCACCCCCTTTTTTTTTTTTTTTTTTTTTAGCCATTTTTCATCACAATGTAATTATCTTTATTAAAAATCATTTAAAAAATAAAATGTACTTTTCTGAAACTTTGAGGAATATTAGCTGATTTAAAGTTTAATTATTAAATATTTGTTTAAAATCAGTAAAGGTGATTCTGAGAATAATAATCTAAGTAATTCAGTCAGTTAAGTGCCATACGTGAAACACGCTTGGGTGATCATGTCTCGAAAAAGACATGACTGACTGGGCAGAAGATTATCCTGCAGTAGGTTGCCATTGCTTTCTGCAGTAGACTGGTTACCAGCCAAGGCTATAGAACCCAATCTGTCCTGGACTTTTTTTTTTACTTAGATTATTATTCTCAGAATCACCTTTACTGATTTTAAACAAATATTTAATAATTAAACTTTAAATCAGCTAATATTCCTCAAAGTTTCAGAAAAGTACATTTTATTTTTTAAATGATTTTTAATAAAGATAATTACATTGTGATGAAAAATGGCTAAAAAAAAAGGTGCTTATTAACTATATTAGCAAAAAAAAAAAAAGTCCAGCCAATTTAAATTAATTCTGAAATACAACAAAGTATTTTGCTTTTTTAATCATTTCACCCCAAGTAAGGCATTCCACTGCCACTATTGTGCAGGGGGTTGCATAGGGGAAGGTGCTGAGAGAGTGATTAGGTATAGGAAATGTCAGAAGGAGGGTGATAGACGGGTAAGAATGTACATAGGAAGAGTGTTTGAGAGAATGGGTGTGAGTTAGTGTGTTAGGAGGTGTCTATTGACCTTACATTTAAACTCCTGGAGATTGTAGCTGTTGGGGAAGCAAGTATGTGGAAAGGAATTCCACAGGTGGGAAGTGCGAGAAAAGAAGCTGTTTGAGTAGAAATTGCGGTTACATTTTATCGGTTTCACTGTAAAAGAGTGGGACCTAGTTGCTAATCTAGTATCTCGTGCAAATTCGTACCTAGGGGGCACCAGTGATCTAAGTTCATCGGAGCAGAAACTGTGAAAGCATTTATTGGAGTGGTACAGGGAAGCCACATCACGCTGGTGAGAGAGTGACTGCAGCCATCTGGAAATATTAAATTTAATCTATTATCTTGAAATTAAAACTAAAATAAGATTCCAGAAAGATTTTTCAGTTTTAAACCTTCATATTAAACGTTAGGCTTCACATTTTTTTGTGATTGTAATTACTTAGATTGGATGTGCATTGTGGTGCAGTGGATATCGGCTTGGAACGAGAAATCTGGGAGCCGAGTTCGAATTCCAGTTGAATTCATTGCATTCACTTATGCGCAAATACCCTTGGGAAAGGTATTAATCCATCTCTTCCTTCCAGTTATGGGTTAAATAACAGGACAGATTGGGTTCTATAGCCTTGGCTGGCAACCAGTCTACTGCAGAAAGCAATGGCAACCTACTGCAGGATAATCTTCTGCCCAGTCAGTCATGTCTTTTTCGAGACATGATCACCCAAGCGTGTTTCACGTATGACACTTAACTGACTGAATTACTTAGATTATTATTCTCTGAATCACCTTTACTTGTCCATTCTTTCTTTCTTTTTTCTTTTTCATTTATCCTTTTAACTTTTTTTTTTTTTTTTTTTTTTTTTATTGAAGATGCAAATGAAATTCTAATCACCTGTATTTCAAAATGGAAATCTTCACGAAACCAAAATTAAATGGCTCATTGTTAATGTATCATTGGGTAGATTTTCTCTTCCCAAACTTAACTGAAAGGAATGGTAAATTTCTGTTGTGAAAATTCTTAGAAAAAAAGAGGATTCCCTTTTCCACCTAATAAAAAAAAAAAATGCTGGTATTGGCAAATGGTTATTTGCCGAACACAAATAGAAAATTTTGTCAATGACAATCACGTGACAGGGAAATGTCCACCAGACACTTTCTCACATCATGAAACAATGCTGCAATTTTTTCTCAATTGTTTTCTTCCATTAAAGAGGAAAAAAAAATATTCGACAGAAAATTAAAGAAATGAACAAGGCAGACATTGAATTATTGCTTATTATTAAACTGTAGTGACAATTGTTCTACCTCTTTGAATTGAGAGGCTTCGTTACAAATGCTCAAAAGATGTGGGCGTTGAGTGGTGAATAGAAGGACTATGGGATACTAGTGTAAAGGTTACACAGTTAATAATGGAAAGGAGACTGATTGCAAATTGGGGAGGGGATAAAAAAAATTTTAAAAAAAATAAAATAAAAAAAAATTCATCAAAATTTAAATTAAATTATTTCAAGGCACATTAAATTTATTTATATAGATGTGCAGGAAACCATTTGCAAGATGGTGCTGAAAAATTCTCATCCTGGCCCACTTCACAAAATCTGATCAAATAGCAATCTTTATCCTTTTTAATAGGTAAATGACCAACATTTATTAATCGGTAAATGACCAACATTTATTAATCGGTAAATGACCAACATTTATTAATCGGTAAATGACCAACATTTATTAATCGGTAAATGACCAACATTTATTAATCGGTAAATGACCAACATTTATTAATCGGTAAATGACCAACATTTATTAATCGGTAAATGACCAACATTTATTAATAGGTAAATGACCAACATATAACCTGTGTTTTTATTTAAAGAATATGACAAATATTTTTTTTTCAATTGGAGTAGATAGACTAAACTATCGCCCGGTTCACACTCCACCCACGTCTATTGTACAGGTGTAGAGGCTCATCCCTTGTTCCCTTGTTTAGGATGTGGTTTCCGGCTTTTTCTCCTCTAATCTTTTCACTCTTACGTAGCCCCCGGCACATCAGTAGTGTTACTGCCTTGCTCGGGGTGATATGATTAAAAAAAAACAAAAACTTAAATATTTTTTCTGCCTCACATATGGACATAGCCAATCATGGCTTTCTACAATTTTTATCTTACATAACTCTTACCTTGCTAAGGTTCCTCCGCATCTTTTCAAACAAGTTCATCACTGTTTTCTCTATTTTTACCTTCAATACAACCCATATGAATTAATGTTTCCAAGCCTTCCTTTCTCATGTGTTCAAGGTATTTCAGTTGTCTTTTACTGATTCTTAGTGTTCTTTCTGTTGCCATTTTCCTTAAGACTTCCTTGTTGTTTACTTGCTCTGTTCATGGAATTTTCCGTATCCTTCTGGAGAACCACATTTCTGCTGCTTCTAGTTTTTTTTCCTTATCCGTGGGGAGATTGTCCAACATTCACTGCCATCTAAGGAGCATGGATATCATAAAGCAATCCATCATTCTTTTTTGTTTCTAACAAAATTTTTCCGTTCCTCATCACCTTGCTTAGCTTTTGAAAGGCTTCTTTCTCTCATCGTGTGTTTGCATTTCTGTATTGCATATTTCATCCTCTGTTAAAACATTTGTCAGATATTTGAACATCTGCACCTGCCTGATGTTTATATATCCAATTTAGTAACTCGCATCTTGGGCCTTTACGCTCATGACCATATTTTCTGTCTTGTAGTTGATGATTAGTCCTTCTTTATTGCCTTCTTCTACCACCTTATCAAGAAGTTCCTGTAGTTTCATTTGCAAGTCAGCCATCAGCAAAGTGTCATTTGTGGAATTTAAAATTATGTCCACTGATAATAAATCCTGGTAGGGTCTCCATTGAAATCTGAAGGAACTTTGCTTCCATAACTCTAAAATAATTATAAAAGATTTTCAAAGTTTGTGTGATTAAGCAATACTTAAAGGATTTCATAAAGAAGAAAAAAGTTTAATTTTTTGTTTTTATATAGATGAGAATTATTAGTAACTTTATTAGCATATTTATATACAAATCTATTTCATATATGTAAATATATCTAACTACTATAAACAATATTTTTGTAGGTAGACATGTTTTTAGTTGCCATTCCTATTTTTTTATTATTTTCTTAATGAAATTATTTTCAACCAGTGTAGATTGAGAAAACCTAAAGAAAAATTTGAAAAGTCCTGACAAGAGGCATACATTCTTTTTTAGTAGTTAATTATGCCTTTTTTTTATGATGGTCTCCCTTGGCCCAAATGTTAATGGCAAGCTTTAGTGGTTTCCTTTATGGCAAAAGAGAATACAGGGAGACACTTTTCTTTCAATCTAGGCTGATTGAGGCTTACTTTGTTGTTAAAAAAAAAAAACAGATGTCAGCACAAATACATATAGCCACTAAAAATAATGTTTGTAATAATAATGTTATAATTAAAAATATATATATATATATATATATATATATATATATACATATATATTAACAAACACCAATAAAGCACTCTGTGATTTGGGTCTAAATTGTTACTCTAAGTTTCACGCTAAGGCCATCTTCAGAAGGAAAAGATTAAAAGACAACCAACAAAAGTACCTTAAATAATTACACAGGTGGGTGGGTAAGCAAAGAAAAAGTCCTCCATGGATGGGCAGCTCTTAGCAAAAAAAGAGAAGGAAAGACTGAACGATCTTAGTCTTGGCGCAGATGACTCAATAATGCCTACACAACCTTCACCAGTTCTGAGCTTTCATCTAAAAACCTTTCATCTCCACTTTGCTCTAAATCTGCCAGTTTTTCTTCCAAATATTTTTGTCCACATTATTTCTACAGGGTTTGCTTCTTTTTCTAGTTTATTTTGGGGGAATTTACATAATTGCCATACTTGAAGAATTTGCAATATTCAACTAACATACTGTGAAAAGATTTTTTTGAAAGTTTGCAAATGTGAGAACTTCGTTCAGGTTATAAATTCTAACTCTTTTGATAAGTTTCTTAGTTTGAAAATGTGTTCTGTAGTGGGACTACCAGACTCAAAACCATTCACATTGGGGTAAAGTGTTTTTTTTTTTTTTTTTTTTAATCATTTCACCCCCAAACAAGACAATAAAGCAACTGAGTGTGAAAGAATATGAGAGAAAAAAGAAAGCATTATTAAGGACAGAGAGAGTAATAAAAAAATAGGAATTAGAAGATAACAGTTGATGTTACATTTAGATTTTCGAAGATCAAACTTGACTGGAAAGTAAGAAGCCAAAAGATAGTTCCTCAAGTGAGAAAAGTGACAAAAGGAACTGTTAGCATAGAACTTACACCTAGCAATTTTAACTGTAATAGGAGGAGGCAGGGTCACCAATCTAGTATTGCACTTAAATTCATAAGGTCTCAGTACTAAAGACGAAAAGCACATCAGAATGATTACCATAAAAATCTTTATAGAAAACATGGGGAAGGTAAGTAGGAAAGTGACTGAAGCTGAGATGTCAGGTTAAGACTGATAACATTGCAGATTCTTCTTTGGATTTTATCAAGAATCTCTAAATGCAGAGCAGAAGCACCAAACCAGATGAACCATGGACAAATGGTAGACTTATAAATATGGAAGATTCTGGCAAGAAAATTTGTCTAGCATGTCACAGTGAACCTACTTAGTAGCAGGCCTAGCAACTGATTCAATATAATTTTTCCATGTCCGCAGAAAACATTAGCACGAGAAGGCACAATGTGTCGCTCTTATGGAAATTAGCACCAGCCTTACTGATAAGGCAAAAAAGTTTCTCTTAAAAGAACAGTTTCATTTGGAATCATTAAAATTAGCATGCCATTTCTTGCCCCAGTTAACAGATTGTGGATCCTTTTTTAGATTATCTGTCTTACATTATTGAACTGATCACTTACCGTTAAGTAAATAATTGTTATTAGTGTAGATATTGAGTTGAGAACTGATGACATCAGGGAGGATTGTTGATGAAAATTAAGAACAACATAAGTCTAAGTACACCTGTATTAATGCTAAACAATCTAGAAGTGTATCCATTCAAGGTAACTTTATTTCACAAGTTGATAAGAATGATTGAATTGGATCAACAATCTTTTAGAATTATCATGACCTTTTAACTTGTAAATATCAGCATGCCAATCCTTGTCAAATGCCTTTGAGATGTGTCCAAAGCAACAGCCTAAGCTTCACCATTCTTAAAGCTTGATAGATTTTTCAGTAATAACTGTTAATATATCAGTAGTTGACCTAGAGAAGCAAAAGTCATACTGTTTGTCTGAAAGAAGAACTAGTGAGGTGAGATACTTCACCAGTTCGGAAGTGATTAGAGTGTTTTGCCAAAAGGTGGTAGAAATCTAATCAGCCATAATTGTTAAAAGGAATCAGCCGAAGTTCTTAGACTGGAACTACAGAAGAGGATTTCCAACAAGCAAGGAAGCAATCTGTTGTGTCTCTTCTACAAATACTTACATGGCTTCTGCTCAGATGAACTTAGCTCACTAGTACCCCCCATACATGAATTTGCTCGAGCCACAAGATTAGCAACTAGGTCCCACCCTTTTGCTGTGAAACCAATAAAATTGTAAACACAAATTCTACTCCAACAGCTTCTTCTCTTGCACTTCCCGCCTATGGAATTCACTTCTGTTTACTTGCTTTCCCAACAGCTACAATCTTCAAAAATTCAAATGTAAAGTCAATAGTCATCTCATATCTCACTAACTTACATCCTCTCTCTCTCTCTCTCTCATATGCTCCTTTCTTCATCCACTCCACTCTCATCTGTATTCTCATCCTTCTCCAACCCTCTTCATGACACCTCCTGTAACCTGTCACTCTTTCTCATAACTTACCTCCTATGTAACCCCCTGCAAAACAGTATCAGTAAAATGCCTTACTTGGGGCAATATGATTATAAAAAAAATTTCTATACTATTATAATGTGGATATAAAGTGGGGGATCAATTATGCATTACAATCAATATATAAACTGATCCCTCACTTTATGACCACATCCTTTTCTTAACCACTTCCCGACACTCTCTATAACCTGTCACCCTTTCTCATAACTTTGCTTCTATGTAACCCCCAGCAAAACAGTGGCAGTAAAATGCTTTGCTTGGGGCACATGATTGTAAAAAAAAAAAAAAAAGAAATTTAGAGAGTTTAGTGAGAACAAGAGTTGTTTCAGGAACATAATTCTTAAGAACTATTGCAAGAATACTATCATGTTCACATGTTTTGTCAGAATCAGTTTAGAGGTGAAGTATTTGAGAAAGATTGTCCTTCACTCTAAATCAGAATTTTGCATTTTTGATGATTTTTAGTAGAACAAACAATAAGTGAATAAAAATGAAGTTTTTTTTTCTTAAATGGAAAATCTTTGCTTTTCTTAAATACGGCTTCAACCTTTTTGTTTGATTTTTCTTTACTATTTCAGTTTTCCTTTATTCTTTCAATAAAGAGGCTCTATAATTCAGTTATGTCATCCACATTCCCTTCACCTCTGTTTACTTTTAATGGCCTGGTCCTGGGTATGACAATAGACTACATCCGGCAGCAAGGCCTCTGATTGGAAGATTAGAGGTTTTTCAGGAGCATGGAACCACCTCTTAACTACTGTTGTTCCCAGGTCCATCCTAACCCGAGATGGTAGCACCTGTTAGGGTCCCAACTATGGGTAAATAGTTTATCCTCAAGCTGGGGTCAAAAGTATAAAAATAGACTTTTACAGAAATATATGCATAAGAATAGACTTTTATAGAAAAATATACATTTTTGAAGGAAAAATTATCACCATAACACATTTTTGAAGGAAAAAATTATTACTAGCAATACATTTTTTAATACAAAACTGGAAGACATCTTCAGTTTTCTAAAATAATAATAATAAAAAAATTCTTTTCATCAAAATCTAACTAAATCAACCCACTCACTATAACTGAACATTAACAAAATACCTTAAAACCCTACTTTTTTGGCATTAAATAACCCACAGAGGTTGCTATGCCATTAAACAAAACTCACTCACTCACTCTTTTAATGGCCATAGTATCCTTTGAAGAATAAGAAGCTATAACCAAATTCTTCAGAAGAGTTTGGCTTTCCTCTTTCAATGAAAGTAAAACAATCCTACATGATCGTCTTCATTTTAAACTTAGGTTAATAAAACCTGGTTTTCTTTCTACTACAGTTATTTATATTAGGTTTTCTAATCTTTACTCTGATAAGGAATTTGTTGGCTTAAAAAACAGCTTTTTACACCCTCTCTCAAGTTTTCTCTCTTACCTCTATTCTATCCAACCACATCTCTCTCTCTCTCTCTTAACAACCTGAAAGCAGTCTCATAAGCAGCATATTTAAAATAATAATTGAATGAAATTCATAGAAAAATAACTCTTTTTCAAATTTTAAGAAAAAAAATTCTAGAAGAAAAAAATTGAGTTAATATTTACTGCATCCTCAATGTCCAGTAATATATATTCTTTTGTGGCAATGTAAGCTTAGAGAAATAAATTAAGCAGGGTAGACTAGTATCTCTAGAGTAAGAAATAGAAAACTCTCTCAAACTGTGGATAAGGCAATGGTTAACCAATCCATTATCTGTTCTAAGAAAAAAAAGTATGGCAATTCACTGATAAAAAAAATAGAAATCTGTGACAATCACCTTCCATACTGAAGAGATGATTAAAGAAATTGTGGAGAGCTACGATTACTTATATCCTGAAGGGATTTGACATTAAAGACAAAATTGCTTCCCCATTTTAGATGTTACAGTACAAAACATTTCCCAAGCCCTGTCTATAAATCATATCAGCAGAGCCATTTTTAACATCACTCATTTTCTTTTGTTTCCACAATAAATTTAAAAAAAAAAATTAATTTAAAGCTGATGTCGTGAAAAGCAGTCATCCATCTATTTTTGTAGAACAGCAAAAATCTGTTACACAAAGCAGAATGTATGTTTGCTTTTATAAATACAAACATTGTATTTACAGCAGTTAATAAATTTATTTACTAAATAATAAAAAATATAAAGCCAAAACTTTAATTAAAACAAGAATATCCAGGCAAGTTTATTTTTTTAATGACTTTTTTACACTGTCTTCTCATCCTTTTTGTTTTCTTCATAAGCTTTAAACTTGTCATCTAAACCAGCTAGAAATTTTTGCAACACGTCAGCATATTGAAATCCTCACAATATTGTTGAAGTTATCGCTAACATTTTTTGTCGAGATTTACGAACTTTGTTTCTTTCTATTTTGCAACCTAATTGGTAAAATGTAAAAACTTAAGATACACAAAGAAAGATATTGCATTTTTATTAAAAAATTATTTATTTTAAAACATTAAAATGTTTTTAAAATAGTCGAAGTATTTTGTTTAAAATATGACTTAGTTTTTCGAAAATAAATGAATTCAAATTTATTGTATTAAGTTATGCACACCAGTAAAACCAACCGTACTTTGCACCCCGTTACCTGCTAGCACTTATTCCTAAAATTTGGTTTTGATCAGTCAATGTATTTTTTTTCTTTTCTTTTTGTTTTATAATCATATCACCCCAAGCAAGGCTTTTACTGCCACTGTTTTGCAGGGGCTTACATAGGAAGAAAGTTATGAGAAAGAGTGACAGGCTATAGGGGGTGTTAGGAAATGGGTAAGAGACGGGTGAGAATACTGATGAATGAAGTGGTCGGAGAAAGGAGCATGAGAGAGAGGATGCAGGTTAGTGAGATAGATGACTATTGACTTCACATTTAAATTCTAGGAGATTGTAGCTGTTAGGCTATCTATCTATATGTTTTCTTTATAATCGTATCGCCCCAAGCAAGGTAGTTTACTGCCACTGTTTTGCAAGGTGTTAAATAGGAGGAAAGTTATGAGAAAGAGTGACAGGTTATAGGGGGTGTCAGGAAGTGGGTAAGAGAAGGATGAGAATACTGATGAGAGTGGAGTCGACAGAGAAAGGAGCATGAGAGAGGATGCAGGTTAGTGAGATAGGAGATGACTATTGACTTTACATTTAAATTCTTGGAGATTATAGCTGTTGGGGAAGCAAGTAAATGGAAGGGAAATTTCACAGGCGGGAAGTGCGAGAAAAGAAGCTGATGGAATAGAATTTGTGTTTACATTTTATTGGTTGCATAGTAAAAGGGTGGGACCTAGTTTCTAATCTTGTTGCTCGAGTAAATTTATGTATAGGGGGTCATCAGTGAGGTAAGTTTAAGGAGAATGACAAAAGGATGGATTAACAGAAGTCACAAAATTTTATATGTGAATGTCATCCTAACAACTCGGTTATTGCATAAGAAGAAAATTGATATTGCAAATTAGTGTAAGAGATGAGGTTGCATATTGTATAGTATGACCGTTTATGAGAACAATTGCTTAGGAATAGAACAATTGTGATGGTGGCAACTGCAGCCTCATACAAATAAGCAAAATTGTCAAAGAATGATGCTTTTATCTATGGTTGCCAACCATCCTTTATTAGAAATGAGTCCTTTATTAAGCTCTTTCTCTCCTTGTCCTTTGTTGAATTTGGAAGGTAAAAAAAAACAATGTCAGTTTTAATTATATTGTGTAACCACAGGAACTAAATTAAAAATGACTATTTATATATTTTTTCTTTGTCCTCTACTTGATAGAGCTGGCAACCTTACTTGTATCCCTGATACACAATGACAATGGCAAAGATTGACTTTGAAAACCCAATTATGCAGTCCATGATAACTGTTATGAGAAAATAATAGGACCAACAAAATGACTAATTTAAGATTTATTTATTTGTAAAATAAGTCTTTGTTTCTTTTTGGCAGATTTATTGATTACTTTGATGTAGATAATGGTCGTTACTGCATGCTAGGTTTATAATTTTTAAAATGACTTTATTGATGGAAATGAAAACCAAATTGCTCAATCGATCTCCAATTTGAGAACAGGAAAATGCATTGGTGTTTTATTTTTTTCTTTCTTCATTTCTTACTCGTTCAACTATAACCTTTCGACCATCTTTCACTTTAGTTCTTCTACCGTCTCTGGCCCTGGGTATGACAGTAAACTGCATCCGGCAGCAAGGCCTCTGATTGGGAGGTTGTGAGGAGCATGGAACCATCTCTTAATTGCTGTTATTCCCAGGTCGACTCTGACCTGGAGTGGGAGCACCTGTTAGGGTTCCAGCTATGGAAAAATAGTTAATTTCCAAACTGGAGTTAAAACACTATGAAAGTATAAAAATAGTCTTTTATAGAAATATATACATAAAATTAGACTTTTATAAAAAATATATATATATATATATATATTTTTTTTTTTTTATTTTTTTTTTAATTTTTTTTTTTTTTAAAGAAAAATATCACCAATACATTTTTTAAGAAAAAAATAATGCCATTATACATAATTATTACCAGCAATACACTTTTTAATACAAAACTAGAAGACATCTTCAATTTCTAAAATAAAAAAAAAATTTTTCATCAAAATCTGGCTAAATCTAAATTCTCTCTATAACCAAACATCATAAAAAATACCTTAAGACTCCACCTTTTTGGCATTAAATAACCTGCAGAGGTTGATATGCTGTTAAACAAACTCAAACTTTACCTTCTCTGTGGATAGAACTGGCATATGGAAATGGGGGTTGTGGGGGATGGGGGTATCTTATCTGCACTATTCTGCTATTGTTTCTTGTTCATAATTTATCGTAAGAAATGAAGGAATTGGAGATTTTTTAAAAATAATACAAGGCAGATAGCAAAAAATTGTGAATAATTTTTATGACACAATCATTTACATTGAGGAAAACTTTCAGCCAAGTAGTGCATAGTGATGATGATAATAATAATAATAATAATAATAATAATATAATTCACTATAAAATATTCACTTTAACCTTAATCTTGATTCTAATTAGAAACTCTTCCACTGTCATCGATAAATAAATACAATCATATCATCCAAGCATTTGGTCATGTTAAGAAGCCAACCGTTGAAAACAAAGCTTAGTTCCTGAAAGCAAAAACCACGATTATAAAAACGAATGAATTAACCAAGGAATGTAATCAAGAAAGTCTTATACGGCTTCACTGTCTTCTGCATCTTAATACATATACATCTTGGTATCAGTCAGTTAAGTGTCATACGTGAAACACGCTTGGACGATCATGTCTCGAAAGAGACATGACTGACTGGGCAGAAGATTATCCTGCAGTAGGTTGCCATTGCTTTCTACGGTAGATTGGTTGCCAGCCAAGGCTATAGAACCCAATCTGTCCTGTTATTTAACCCATAACTGGAAGGAATAGACGGATTAATACCTTTCCCAAGGGTATTTGCGCGTAAGTGAATGCAATGAACTCAACTGGATGTAGTCTAATTACAATTCTGTCTAATATTACGATTAGTTTTAGAAATCCCTAGGTGCACAGGAGTTGGGAAAGTTGTTTTTCTAAGACAGCTGAAAGATCAAAAAAAAAATGATCATCAAAAAGTATTGAACTGATATGTAATATTTCATATCTTGGATAGGAGTAAATGCTAGACTGGTTCATTACATAGAAATTAAAAATTTGAATTGCCCTGAGATGTGGTTCCACTGATGAATTGTGTTAAATTTCCACACTCTAAAATGAAACTGCTATTCAGAAAAGAATTGGAAAAAGCGATAACATTTTAATGAGCTTGAGAAATCTGATTCCCAGAAAAAATTTTTTTTGTCAATGCATGCTGTTTTATATATGGACTCGGCTAATTTCACCATTACAAATGTTGGTGGGAATACCATGAATAGAGCCTGCGACAAATGAACAAATTTTAGGGAGAATAAGCACTACAAAGAAACTTCTGTCTGTATTTCTGAGATGAGGCATTGTAACTATTTACATTATTCAGACTGTTGTCCTTGTTTTTATTGCCATAGTCACAACGTTTCGACCATTGTAATCTCTGGCCTTCTTCATGAGATATTTCTTGGAATTTAATTCCTAATCCTTTTAGTTCGTGTGGCAGATTGTTCTTATTCCATGTGCCATGGTTATCTCAGTTTTTAGTTAATTACTCTTGATAATGCTCCAAGTTTTTGTTCCCTCTGCTATGGCCAGATATTGAACTCCCAACTCTTTGGGTCAAGTCACATTTGGATCAGTGAACTAATACTTTTATCCACTGGGCCATGTGTCTTTGTTGAAATGTTGTGAATATGGCTATAAAGACTGCAGTCCGAATAATGTAAATGGTGGAGAAATAATGAGGAAGGAAGACTTGGAGAGTTAAACATGCACAGGACACCTAAAATAGCAAAACTGAGGAAGCTTAGATAATTCAATTCATAAAGTAAATGCTTTATTAAAAACACATTTTTATTTCTGAATGAAATGATGAATAAAACTGACTACAGTGGCCTGTTAGATAATATTAGATGTTTCCGCATGAAGAAACATTCTACATTGACCAAGCAGCTAGGTGACTTTATTTTCTTATTTTTTCTTGCTTACTTAAAAGATGTGGAATTTATGAAGAACCTGCGCATTTCAATAATGGTAATATCAGCTGTTTCCTTATAAGGAAACATTTGGCATTCATTGACCAAGCAGCCAGTACTGCTGTCCATTGAAATTTATAAAATGTTTCACTTGCAAGATTTTTTCAGGAAAATCTATTTAAGTCCATTAGCTGTTATCACTCTTTACACTATTTGTGAGGTTTTCCTTCCAAACGTCTTATTTGAATTTTGTGTGGAATGTAAACATCTTGATGCTGTCATTCTCGTCTTCCATGAGTTCCATGTGCCATCCATTTTAGTTGCGACTGAAAAATCCTAAAGTGATGTGCTTTCTGTTATTTCGTAGACTTTGTTAGGATTCTGTAGTGCCAGTCCACAATGTTTGAGTTTTGTTTAATGGCATATCAATCTCTGTGCTTCATTTGCAGCCAAAAAGGTGGGGTTTTAAGGTATTTTTTTTTTTTTTAATATTCGGTTATAGTAAGACGGGTGATTTAGTCAGATTTTGATGAAAAAATTTTTTTATTTTAAAAAACTGAAGATGTCTTCTAGTTTTGTATTCAAAAATGTATTGCTGGTAGTAATTTTTTCCTTCAAAAATGTATTGTTGGTAAATTTTTTTTTTCAAAAATGTAAATTTTTCTATATGTTGGGGCGCTCTCCACCTTTCCACGGAAATGGACTGTTCGAATCACTATATAAAATAGTAGTGATTATACCTCGAGGAACGAAGTCGAGTGAGCGAGTCAGTCGGGTATTTCCGGTATTGCGCCGGAAGTGTTCTACTAGTCAATCTATCACGTCTCTACGACGATACTGTATACTAATTACCTTGTTCTGTATTCTACTAATCCTCACCTCTTGTAAATACTTCTCTTTCCTGTCAATACACCTACTTTTATACTATTACGTTGTTTTGTATTATTTCACATAATTCTGTTACCCGACGTAACACTATAAAAGTCTGTTTTTATGTATATATTTCTATAAATATCGATATTTTTGACCCCAGTTTGGGAGTTAACTATTTACCCATAGCTGGGACCCTAACAGGTTCTACCACTTTGGGTAAGGGCAGACCTGGGAACAACAGCAATTAAGAGGTGGTTCCATGCTCCTCACAACCTCCCAATGAGAGGCCTTGCTGCCGGATGCAGTTTACCGTCATACCCAGTACATCACAATGTTTGAACAAAGATGGTCTTTCCTAAGATGCACAAACTTCACTCATTCAAAACTATTTTTAACTATTGATCTTAGAAAATGGTTGTATGCAGCTAACAGTTTTGATATTTCTGATCGAGTTTGGCATCACACGTAACATCCATATGAAAGTTTCAATCTGACGACGCTACTTAAAAACATAACTCAAATTTTTAGGTTAATATTTTGGTTTTGTAGCAACGTGTGGTGTTGGGTGAAACTACCCCTAGCACAGCCTATTTTATGTTCAATTTCTTTTTCTTCTATAGTGAATTTGTTATAACTGATCCATATGCCGAGGTGTTTTAGTAATCCGCAACCTGGATTTTTATAATGCATTCACAGTAGTTACTATCTCTGTTTTCATTCCAGTTCCAAATCATCATTTCTGTTTTGGAAAGATTTATTTTTGCTACTATTTCTTGGCTTACTTTGCAAAGGGAATTTCTATCAGTATGTAGCCACCTTCATCTGTCAGAAAGGCCTTCATTTTCTGTTCTGTATTTATAAGACTCAGTAGCAATCATAAAAACTTTGTCAGCTGAAGTAAAACCTGTCCATTGAATAGCATACATGTGTGTGCGTGCTAGCTATAAGTTGGGCTGAATATGCTACCCTTTTCAGTTTTGTCAAGTGATTAAAATCCCCTGACGAAACCGAAACAGTCGAAACCATCACTGATCTCCCCAACTTAAATGTCTGAAGCTCTACATGTTAAAGTTTCATTTCCCTTCAAAAATGTATTGAGCACTTTTTAATACAACTTTTTACTGGTCTAATCTAAATCTGATTTAAATCTTACCTGTAATATTAAACTTTTTCTTTCTAATGTGACCAATAACAACAACAAACGCAACAAAAAACAGTAACATTAATATCTTCTATGAAAACCAAATGCATAGCAATTATAAACAGGACAAATTTTCAGTTTGAAACATCATATGAAAAGAGGTAACTCCCATTGACTTAAACAAAATAATTAAATGAATTTGGAGTAGATAGACTGAACTATCGCTCGGTTCACACTCCACCCACATCTATTGAACAGGTGTAGAGGCTCATCCTTTGTTCCCTGTTTAGGATGTGGTTTCCGGCTTTCTCTTTTCCAATCTATTCACTCTTACATAGCCCCTTGCACACCAGTGGCCTAACCGCCTTGCTTGGGGTGATGTGATTAAAAAAAAACAAAAAAAAAACTTTAAAACTGCTGACCTCATCGTCAAAAATAACAATTCACTTGCAAGATCTACACTATGGAGAACCACTATTATTTACGAATTTGCAAAGAACTGTCCTGATCAATCAAAATTTGTAAGTTATTACATTGGACACACTACCACATGGTTGATGAGAAAACTCATGTTGCACCTCTCAGACCCTAGTTCAATTTGATCTCATTTAAACACCCACGGAGGCATACCAAACTCTTCGTAGCTGGCTGATAATACAAATATAATAGCATCATCCACATTTAAAAAAGCCTGAAAATAATGGATGCATTATTAATAAAAAAATAAATCCAGCTCTTAATATCAACTATAAACATAATAACAATGCCTTTATCATGTTCAGAATATGAGACTCACACATGACTCTACACACATGCATAAACACTACACATTCAATCAGACATAGAATAAAATTCCTCCTTGATAATTGCTAAAAGTATAGCCAAAAGCATTCAGATAAACAAGATTTGAACAATTTGTATATAATTTATGTTCTGAAAAGAAAAAAAGAAAATCACATGAAAAATTACATTAAAAAAATTTAACCATAATACATTGCCATTTTTAATGAAACCTGCATAAAAGAGAGATTACTGCCCAAATACAATATATATATATATATATATATATATATATATATATATATATGTAAAAATGTGGAGAGGTTTTTCACTTAATTGAGCAGGAAGTGAAAAAACGAACAAGCTCTTCACGTTAATTCTATTAATACTTTGTTGATATCGAGCAATTTAAGACAAAAGAAAAAAAACCCCTGCTTGCCAAAAATGCCTCCCTATCAATAAACTACTGAAAATTCAGCAATTTTGGTACTGAGCTCTATTATAATTTAGTACACTGTGTGTGTGTATGTATATATATATATATATATATATATATATATAATACTTTGGCCATCAGAAAAACAAATGGATCTCGATATATGAAGTCACAAGTTTATTTGCCTGAAGAGTCAACTTTAGACTTGGAACACGTAGCGGCTCAAATACCATTATGGACACTTAATATATCATATAAAAAGCAAGTAATATTAATAATATTAACAGCAAAAAATCTGCATTGATATATATATATATATATATATATATATATATAATTCATCACAAAGAATCCAACTTAACATGTTTTGTTAAACTGACAATGTCTATTTAATATTTTATAATTTTCCAAATTCTATTTTTACTTGGGGACCAAAATTCTGAAGAAACTCTCAGTTGAATTTAACAAAATTTGTTTCTATGTAATTTTGTTTACTTGATGAAAAACAATGTCGTTATAGAAAAGTCTTTTTGTTTTCTGGAAACTTTACACTGTCTGGCCACACCCTTTTCTCCTCTGTCCAGGCACATGTTATCCACCCTGCCATAGAATAATGTCAATGGACCAGGCTAAGCCAGAGTCATTTAATACAAACATGGATGATCTGAGAGTAGATGATGGGGTGCACACACACACACACTCACACACACACACACACACACACACACACACACACACACACTAATGTATGCATAAATACTATAGAAGTGGAGTGTCACTTTTGGAATGTCCTGTGAAGAAGCCTGTAAACTATGAACCTTTGACAGACATCTATATTAATTTCAGGATTAATTTAAGAGTCCTGTTTATGTAATTTCACAAAGTATTTTTGTTATTGATAGGTAGTATATAAAAAGATTTTGTAAGTAAAGTATTAAGAATGAAGAGTTATAACATTTTTTTTTTGTTATTGTTATATATATATATATATATATATATATATATATATATGCAAGTTCTATTAAAATTGACAGTGCTGTGACTAAGTTTTATATATGTGTATGATTTTCTTTTTTTCTTTTCAGAACATTATCTGAATGTTTTATTTGTCCAACCACCTTCAGCTATAATTTTAGCCATTATCAAGGATTAATTTTATTTTACTTTTAACTGAATATATAGATTATTTTGTGTATGTATCTAGAGTTATAGAATTGTTTTATTTTCCAAAATAATTCACCACATTGTGGCCATGTACAGTGTTGAATTTCAACTCTTTTATCACTAATGCTTTCATCATTTTTTACATGTGGATGATGCTATTATATTTTTATTATCAGTTAGTATGTTACAGATAGTTTAGTAGGTCTTCACATGCAGTTAAATTAGACTTGATAGAGCTATTGTCAGAGAGATGTAATGTGAGTTTTCTTGTTAAACATGTAGTAGTATATCAAATGTAATTATTTACAAATTTGGATTGATCAGAAACACAGTTACTTAAAGAACATGTAAATTCATAAATATTTTTCTCTGTTGTTTAGATCTTTCAGGCGAATTACTTTTGACAATGAGGTTAGCAGTTTAAAAATTTTTTTGTAATAGGTAATTTTTTCATGTTTTTGTCAACTGGAGTTATGTATTTCTTTATAATATTTCTCAGTGAAGATTCATCTTGTTTATATTTACTATGCATTTGATTTTTGTGGAAAATTTTATTTTGTTCTGTATGTTTGGTGTTGCTATTGGTTACCTTAGAAAGAAAAAGTCTATTGTGGTAATCTATAAGATGATTTGGGAAAAAGGTGTGAACAAGCATTTGTTTCTTTAGAAAAAGCAGACGAGAAGATGAATTCTCATGTGCTCTCATAAAGAAATTTTGGCAGACATGAAGGAGACTACCACCATCTTTTTAATTTTTTTTTTTTTAGTGGAATCTTTTCGATTACACCCTAAACTTTGCGATTGACAAAAAAAAAATTTAAATATTTAAAGAATGGGGGTGGGCGCTCAGTTTTTTCATACAACATTATAGTAAATCGATCTTCCATTTCGGAACCACTTGCCGGTACAACATTACCACCACCTGTAAATTTGTTGATTAGCTATTTTTTTTTTTTATTACTTTTTTTACTATTCCAGTGCAATCTTATCGATTAAATTATAAACTTTCCGATTGTCAAAACAAATTTGTAAAAATTTCAATATTTAAACAATTTGTTGGGGGGGGGGAGCTCAGTTTTTCATCCAACGTTATAGTAAATTGATCCTGTGCAATTAACTTTTTTGGTTTGCGCATATTTAACGACTGAATTCTTTGAAATTTTTTAATAAAGCCATTCTTGGAGTTTCCGAGGAAGATGTCATCGTAAGCACTAAAGAAAACTTGAAAAAGACAAAAACAAGAGCAACAACTTGTCCCCAAAAAAATCAACACAAAGCGACCCCAACACGAGTGGTTCCAAAATGGAGGATCGATTTACTATAATGTTGTATGAGAAACTGAGCCCTCTCCTAAAATAGTTTAAAAATTGAAATTTTCCAAATTTTTTATTTTTTAATTTTTTATTTTTTAATTTTTATTTTTTTAATTTTTATTTTTTTATTTTTTTTATTTTTTTTATTTTTTTTATTTTTTTTTATTTTTTTTTATTTTTTTTATTTTTTTTTATTTTTTTTTATTTTTTTTTATTTTTTTTTATTTTTTTTATTTTTTTTTATTTTTTTTATTTTTTATTTTTTTTATTTTTTTTTTTTAATCGAAAACTTTATGTAATAATCGATAAAACTGGGCTGAAAAAAGTAAAAAAAGGAAAACAACAAATTTCAAGGTGGTGGTAGTCTCCTTCAGGTCCTCCAATATTTTTAATAACACCTATTTTATATCTAAGAGGACATTGTCTAGTAAAATTAAGGTGACAAGGGTTTTTACTTAAGCTGTGAATGTATTACTAGACTCTGCAAGAATATCCAGGAAAGAGTTTAATTTTTTTGGCTAAGTTCATAAGTAAAGTTGTGTGGAATTTTTATAATGTAGTTTTAAGATAACCGATTATAGCTTGGATAAATAAAATATTTGGATAATTTTTATATAATTTATGTACTGAAAAAAAAACAATTATAAGATGAAATGAAAAATTATATAAATATCTTAATCAAAGTATCTTGTCTAATATTTTCAATAAAATTTGTGTAAAAGAGGGATTTCTGTTTAAATACACAAAATATATGTTTATTAATATATATATATATATATATATATATATATATATATATATATATACATATTAAATCTTTAAAATTCCTTTTCCTTGATTGAGTTTGAAGCCATTTCGCCATGTTTTCCCTCCCTCTTCCCTACCCTCTGTAACAATGTCTAGACACCTATCTTCTAACACGGGTCAGCAACCTTTTGAAGAGTGAGGGCCAAAAGGTTATGTAGAATCATGGAGGAGGGCCAAACTGCTATGGCTCCAGTGTCATGGAGAAGAACCATGTTATTAAATATATGAATAAATTTTCTATGTGTTTGAAGAAAGCAAGGATTCAATATAATTTAATATCTGGTGAACCCTCGGACCCTGCAAATTACCGCCCCATCGGCCTTCTTCCGATCTTCGGCAAAGTATTCGAAGCCATTATCAATGCCGAGGTCGTTCAGCATCTCACAGCCCACAGGCTCCTCTTGGACAAACAGTATGGCTTCTGCTTCACCAGGTCTACTGCTGATATGCTAACGACCATCATCGAGTATATATACCAAGCTCTCGACAAGAATGGTGAAGCCCGAACTGTTGCCTTGGATATCTGTAAAGCATTCGACAGAGTATGGCATGCTGGCCTTCTACAGAAACTGCGAAGCTATGGCATAACTGGACTTTTGTGGGACTTAATCCAGTCATTCCTCTTTAACCGCACACTGAAGGTGGTATTAAACGGATATGCCTCCCAAAACTACCCTACAAATGTGGGTGTCCCTCAAGGCTCTATCCTTAGGTCCTACACTTTTTCTAATCTACATCAATGATCTTCCCGATGCTATAAGATCACAAGTAGGCATGTACGCCGACAATACCACAGTTTACTCTCGTCTCAATCAAAAATCTGGTGTTGATAAGGCAAACCTTGCTGCCGAGCTTGAAAAGGACCTCCAATCCGTGGTGGATTGGGGTAAGGAATGGCTCGTAAAATTCAATTCTTCCAAAACGAAGTTGCTGTCAATTAACCACCACAGACAACCGCACCTCCCTTCCCATTAGTATGGAACAGGCTTGCCTCCCAGAGAGTAAAACTCTACGTCTGCTTGGCCTGACACTCTCAGCGGACCTCAAGTGGAATGACTACGTCGAATCCATTGCTAAATCCGCTGCTATGAAAGTCGGCTCTCTGTGCAGAGCTCGGAAATTCTTTCCGTCTGAATCTATCCTGCACTTATATAAATCCTACCATCCGTCCGTGTATTGAGTACTGCTGCCACATCTGGTCGGGTGCCCCTGCTATCCTCCTCGGGGTTCTTGACAAAATACAGCGAAGAATCTGTAATGTGATTGATTCCAACTTGGCTGACTGGCTGCAGTCACTCTCTCACTGGTGTGACGTGGCTTCCCTGTGCCCTTTCTATAAATACTTTCATGGCTTCTGCTCTGACGAACTTAAATCACTGGTGCCCCCTAGATGTGAATTTGCACGAGATACTAGATTGGCAACTAGGTCCCACCCTTTTGCAATGAAACTGATGAAATGTAACCACAATTTCTACTCCAACAGCTTCTTTTCTTGCACTTCCCGCCTGTGGAATTCCCTACCGCATGCTTGCTTCCCTGACGGCTACAACCTCCAGGAGTTTAAATGTAGGGTAATAGACACCTTCCTAACACACTAACTCACACCCACTCTCTCCAACTCTCTCCCTATGTACATCCTAAGTCATCTATCACCCTCCTTCTGACATTTCCTATACCTAATCACGCTATGTAACCCCCTGCGCTATAGTGGCAGTGGAATGCCTTGCTTGGGGTGACACGATTAAAAAAAGAAAAAAAAATCTGATGGGAATTTTGTTAAAAAAAATTACATCCTAAAAATGTTTCATAAATCAGTACTGAAAAAACTTCCATTAAAATCAGTTAAAAACACTATTTTATATTCATTTAAAAGTACCCACTCATGAAAGCAATTACACAGCAAAAGTGAAAGTGAGGCCATATGCTAATTTTGGCGATCACTACAAATTAAAAAAAATAAAAGTAAGACACATTCTTTAGGTAAAAAGAAATAATTTTTTTTTTTTAAATTTTGACACAATTTATTCAGACTATCAACTGTCACTTTGGTTTGGTTTATATTTATATCGTGTCCAGAGTAAGGTAGCGGGCCCCACAAGATTCACTCAAAGGCCGGATGTGGCCTGTGAGCCAGGGGTTTGCCAACTACTGTCCTAACATATTCTACCCTCTATTTTTTTTAACTCCACCTCCTACTGTTCATTCTTATTTTTTTCTTTTTCCTTCTTTTTTAGTGAACTTCCTTTTTAAATTTTCCGTAATAGTAATAAAGATTTGGTCGCTGGTAAAGCGAATTTTCTTCATGGAAATAATCCTATGACTTAAGTGATTTTCAAAGTTTTATTTGAATAAATATATATATATATATATATAATTAATAGCTCTGTTTATACTACATTGAGCACTGTTTTATTAACACCGGAATAATAAGTTTATGCATGTGTGTATTTATAATATGTATATTTATAAACGTGTGTGTATTTCTGAGATGAGGTATTATAATTATTTATATTATTCAGACTTATCCTCATTTTTGTTGCCATTTTAATGATGTTTCAGCCATTGTACACTCTGAACTTCTTCAGGTGATTTTATGGAATTTTGAAATTAACCTTTCATTTCGTTCACTTGAGTCGATTGTTCTCATTTTACGAGTCATGCCACTTTCACATATCTGTTATCTTCATTTAACTCAGCTTATTTGTTCAACTCTGCTGTTGCTAGGTATTGAACTTGTGACTTTTTAAGCCACTGGATTCAACCAATCTTTTTATCCACTGGGCCATCAGTGTGTGAATTTTTTTTGATTTATAAACCAACTATCTCAGTATACATTTTTTTTTTTTTTTTTTTATCAGAGCTCATATTACAATCTTGATGTTTGTAATTGGTTTTCTCTGTATTACTGGTTCCTATATTGTATCCATTTCTATGCTTGACTGGCTTAGGAGATTTTTGTGGCCCAGCATATGCATGGAATTTATAAATCTTCATATTTTTCAGTGGTTTTCTCTATTATTTCAACTTCATCCCATGGGCTGGTGATCTCCCCTTTTTCTTTCATGTGTGATCGGCTATGCCTGATTCTTCTATTACCACGTGTTATGGCTTTGCAGTATTCTTGCCACCTATTTCTCCTTTATGTTTCTTACTGCTACTGCATGGGATGTTGTACACACAGTGCTTAATCATTTCTTCCTTGGAAAAAGTATCTGCAAAGTGCTGAAACACTTTTAAAGTTTGTCCTGATGTTACATAGACTAAAGATCTTTTGTAATTTTTTTAGATAGTTCATTTAGTGTTATCCTCTTGCAAACCCCCATCTGTGTTTATAGGAGCTGCTGTCATGTCATCTACTGACCATTTTTTCTTCATATATCTTTGAGTTACTATTTATGATTTTTGCTCAATTATAAGCAGTGGGCAATACCTTTCTTGACACTGTAGGAGTGGTGAGAATTAATTCTCTGGCTTGTGATATACAGATGTCTTGAGATATATATATGGTCATCCACAGACAGATCTGTTTTGTTGTATCACAGCTCATCAGTACGGTTAGACATATGATTGCTTTTACCCAGGATTGAAACCCGACTGAATTGACATCAGTCGGCGATTCTACCTCTGAGCTATGGGTGCTTGGTAGAAGAAGGCAGATTTTTTAGTGTGCAATATACCATGTATTCACACGCCAGTAGTTAGTGTTCTAATTCATTACTGAATGAACGATGCATAGATGCTAGAGTAGCTACTGTTTTTTCAATTAAGTTTTTTTTTATATAACTTTTCATGTGATCTTATATTTTTTTCTTTTCATAACATAAATTATATCAAAATTGTCTGGAATGTTTATTTCTCCAAGTGTTTTTGGCTATACTTTTAGCCATTATATCAAGGATGAATTTTGTTTAACTTTTAACTGAATATATAAAATGTTTTTGCTTGTAAAGCTATAGGTATATTTTATATTCTGAACACAGTAAGCATATTGTGGCCATGTTCATGGTTGATATTAGTAAGTGTTGGAGTTTTCTTTGTTATTAATAATGCTTCCATTATTTTTGGCCTTTTTTTTTGCATGTGGATGATGCAGTTTTATTTGTATTATCAACAAGTATGTTATGGATAAAGCTTGATAGTTCTCCATGTGTATTAAAATGAGATCAAATTGAGCTATGGTCAGCGAGATGTAACAAGTCTTCTTGTTAAAGAAATTGTAGTATATCCAATGTAATCTAAACTTATTTATAAACGGAACTTTGTGTGTGTCTGTATCCATTACCTATCGACTGCGAAACGGCTGAACCAATTTTCTTGAAAATTTACACAGTTGTACTATAAGCATCTGCGAGTGTTCTTAGCTAGGTTTTGTGTCGAGGTACACCCGATAAATATCTCAAAGCGATAATCGAAAAAATTGGGTTATAGAAGGAGTGGTCCGATTTTAATCAAATTTGATACACTTATAGACAAAGACATAAGAAACGATATTCAGAAGTTTCAAGGTTGAAGTTTTTACAATAGTGCAGAAAATTTGATATCGATACCAAGAAATCAAAATTTGACTTACATCCATTCATTTTTCTTTCAGTCTACTGTTTCGCTTTAACTGGAAACAACTATTGCTTCTTAGTCTTTCGTGCCAATGTCCAGAGAGTCTGAGCTCCAGGACCATTGGATTAGTTTTAAAGCTTTCATTACACCCGAGCAATGCCGGGCTATACTGCTAGTTATTTATAAATTTTGATTGATCAACAACACGGTACTTTAAAGGACTTGTAAATTCATAAATAATATTTATTCTCTAGTTCAAATCTTGCAGTTGAATTTAGCAGTTTTAAATTATTTTTTTTTGTTTATGTCAGCTGAAGTTGCGTATTATCTTATGCAGACCAACCAAACTCTATCCATTACCTGCTTCTCGATAATACAAATATAATAACATCATCCGCATGTAAAAGGTGGCTAAAAATAATGGGCGCATTATTAATAAAAAGAAAATCTAACACTTAATAATATCAACTACGAACATGGCCACAATGTGCTGACCATGTTCGGAATATAAAACATACCTATGACACTACATACATACATATCTAATAATAATGGCTGACCACTTGTATTCAAGGATACCTGTCTACTGAGTTGGCTAGCTAATTCCCATTGCAGATGCTTGTTCAGGCACACTTTGTTTAACACCTACTGAGCCCACCTGTGGTTTATACTGCAACTATGTTGGGTGAACCTTAGTTACGGTTTCTGAGAGAGAGCACGTTATCTCGCATGATCAACAGTGAGCAACATCAGGATGCTCAAACCCTTGGAAACGTTGACTTGAGACTCAAAGGGAGCCCCATCTAACCAATTTCACTCAAGGCTTGGGTCAGCCCATCATATGCTTTTCAAACACTTTGCAATGGTGCTGTATGCTAGGATTGCCTCCTCCAGACTGATAACATCAACTTTGTGACAAATTAACCATGGTGAAATTCAAACCCAGGCTTCACTTGGCTATGCGCCCATGCATATGTACTCAAACACCTTATATATTCAGTTAAAAGTAACATAAAATTCATCCTTGATAATGGCTAAAAGTATATATATATCTCGACAGATAGATAGAGGACTTGATACCATGGCTGTAAAATTGGAATACAAAATCTCCAACTCCTCTATTTTGTCACCTCCGACTCCTTATGTAATTAAGTGATTATGGCCTACATATCTCATAAAGCCTATGCATACTCTCCTAACTTGATTTGGCCTCTATCATTATAACTGGTTTATAACAAAGAATAAAGATATTGTGGCTTTTATATCATGCCTATTCATTCTTTAGTAGTTTTTAACAGAATTAGACAAAATCTTTGAAAGAATATAGAAGAAATATATATATGCAAATAAATGCATACAGAACAAAAATTAGACTACTTTATAACAGAAGTTGAAATATAATTTTTTACAGGATGTAAAAGACATAATCAGTTAATAGACATACATGATACACACTTGGGTGATCATGTCTCAAAAGCGACATGACTGACTAGACAGAAAATTTTGCCAACCAAGGCTAGAGAACCCAATCTGTTCTGCTATTGAGCCTATATCTGGAGGGAGAAGAGATGGATTAATACCTTTCCCAATTCAATAATGTAAAATCTTTTAACATATATAGTTTTGAAAATACAAAATAATTACAAAAACTAAAATGACTTTAAAGAAGAAATTGGGATGAATTTTTTTTTTTTTTTTTTTAAGTAAATACATAGAAGATTAAAATAGCTTTTTTTCATAAAAAATAAAGACTTTAGAGTATCAGCAGATTGAAAAAAAAAATGCCCTGAAGAGTGCTTTCACAAAACTTCAAAGTTGGCATGACTCTACTCAGTTAATAAAACGTCTCCATATTAATTCTATTAATGCTCTATCTCAATATCAAGCACTTTACAACAAAAGAACTGTTTGCCAAAATATTTTTCTATGAGTAAACCACTGCAAAAACAACCTTGGCACTAAGCAATATCACAACTCCACACAAACACATAAAAACTGATCATATTTTATTAGTAAATCTGAATACAAAAGTATCACAATGATTAAGATTTAAGGCGCCTTTCGACCGACTTGTCTTCAGAAAAACATTCGTCGCCAAATTAAGACTAAGCAACTAATAAGAAAATTTTTTATCAGCTACTGAAGTTAAACTAATGGAGGGATGGGGTGAGGTAAAAAAAAATTCCTCCCCTAGGTAATAGCTTCCCTAAACAATTAATATTAACAGACTTCAATATATCTAAGGGGAGCCTGTTTCATGCTCTGTGCAACACAGACAAATTCATGAGAATAAATGGTCCTGCAAGTATCAGAATTTAATAAGTGCTAACTGATGGCGGAGGAATCGATCTGCAAACAGAATGTCACCGGCTCATGTCTGTGCACCTCGTCCAGGACATGTTGGACAATTCTAACCTCTAATCTCTGGATAGTCTTACCCCACATATCTTACCCCACATAGCTGATCTCACATTGACTTTTATATTGATATATGATGAAATTTTTGGTGATGGGCAAACAAAATATCCTTACAGTATGGAGGGAAAACACTTCTTGGTGAAAAAATGCTCCAGACCATCACAGCATTAAAACACTGTTTAATGGAAATAGAAATTTTATCAGCATATGTCTGACTATTGGGACCCATTCATGGTAGTCTAACATATGCGGGACATTTAGATAGACCTTACATTTTAATCTCATTGAACTTAATTATTTTCCATTCAATGGTAGATGTAATGACAATTTTGCGGTAACCTCTCATCAACAATATTTGTTTAATTTTCTTTAACTCAGCATCGAGTTTGAATTCAGAACATGACTAACATTTTTGTTGGCTTTCATGAGAAACAGCTTTTCGAAAAGATTAATAAGCCTTTTTGTTACTTCTGCCATGTTGATGACACGGTTACTGTTTCTACTAGTAGTAACGTGGAAGAGTGCCTTTACATTTTTGAATAGTCTCCATTCTGCCTTAAAATACACTATGGAGGTAGAAGAGAACAGTCGGTTACCTTTCCTGGATGTACAGGTGGAAAGAACAGTTTTGTGCTTTCTTACTAGTGTTTATTGTAAACCCACATTACCAAGGTTTGTAAGTCTGAGAACATTTGTAAACGTTCATCAGGTGGTTGAAAAGCCAGTCAAAGCATGAGAAGGACGCAATGGGTCCAAATTCAAAGTCCGAGGAAAAGTAAATTGAGTGAGTTGTATTCAAATTTATTCATTTTGTCTCTTCTACAGATCCACTCTATCTGAGAATATTTACACATATGCAGGGTGCGATGGATAAATTGTCCAAATTATGTAAAATGAAAATAACTGACATGTCATTTTTACAGATATGTTTACAAAAGTTGCACAAAAATATTTTGAAATACTAAAAAGTAAATTTATACAATAAAATCACCATTTGCATCAACCTGCAGACTACTTTGAAATCTTCTGCATCTCTTCTTGACAGTCTCTTTGTTTAAGTTAATGAAGGCTACTATAACCCTTACCTTCAGTTCATCTTTTAGTGTTACAAGGAGTTTTGTTGGTCCCTCACTTAACTGCGGCCCACACATAATAATCAAGGAGGTTGCAGTTTAGGGAGTTAGGGTGGCCAGATGTAAGGGGGTGATGTGGTCGCAGAAATTGTCTGACTGCCATGATTGGGTTCTCCATTCTTACGTGGTATGGTGCAGAGTCCCGTTGTCAGACAGTTTTCTATCATCCATCCTTTTGGCATGGGAGCAGCACTACCTCCTCAAGGGACTTGCTGTAGGCCTCTGTGTGGAGTCTGAGTTATGGAGGCATAATGTGATCACTCCAAACATTTTTGTAATTACCATTAGACTCACCCAACTCTTTCCGAATCCTCTGCCCTGTTCTCACTTTGAAATGTTTGCATTGAAGCCTATGATGCAAATTCATGCCATTCCCAAATTTCTGGAAGAGGGAATTGTCAATGTGGTCTTTTTCTCACAGACGGTGCCCAACTGACCCTACTAGGTTGTGCAGTTGACAAAATCAAAAACAAAAATACATGCAAAATTAAAAATATATAATGGCGACAATTTACCCATTGCAACCTATAGAATCACATAATCACATGTATGTGTATATATATATATATATATATATATATATAAACGGTATCTCTGGATAACTGAATGACAAAATGGTGGACAAAAAATACATTCTTAATGATTCATTTCTTTTCATTCCAAGAAGGAACTTCTTCAAACTAATAATGATTTTATTAACAGAAATGGTCTTTTTTATGAAAATGTCTGCTTTTTGCCTTGTTACAATTTGTTGCCTGTGTAACCTTTCTGAAAATGATTTGAAAATAAATATAGATGAAAATATTTTGAAAATTCTCCACCCTTACCAATTTAAGTCACTTCTAATGAGATTTTTTTCAGAATCGTAAAACATTTTTGCCTATCATGGTTTAGAATTTGTCTTCAGTCTTGTATTAGTTTTCCTTTGTCTACAAAGGGTGTTTACCCTTTCATTTTTTCTCATGGCTATATACAGACGTATTAACTTGAATGCATTGTATTACTTTTGTTTACATACATATCAGAACCATATCATATACGGGGTAGTGCTGAAAAGTTCCCAGCCAGAATTATTTTTGCGAAATTCCGCCAAATTGAATAAACGTTACAATATTTCTTCTAGCAGCTCATCATAATTCTAAAACAAATTAGTAATCGTTTAAGAGTTTTCCTATTTTTTTTTTTTAATGAGTAAGTCTAGTAAGTATACATATATCTATGTTAGATATGCGCATACTGTTGTACTTTCTTCTGAGTCTAGGCAGGCTATCTAGAGGAGATGGGTGTGGCCCAACAGTTTATGATTTCTACATATGGGAGGTGGGAAAAAAAATAACGAAAAAGCTTCAAGGTCAAATTTAATATTGTAGAACACCTCTTTCGATAACAGGACAATCAGTATTACTTCAGCTGCACATGGTTTGGAGACAAAAATACATATACACGTTTCTATTTGATATCTTGAAATATAGGCATATCTATCTATCTATATATATATATATATATATATATATACACACACACACACATGATAGAGATGATGAACAGTTATTAGAATTTTGAGAAAGGCTTAGTTGGGTTGAAACTTTTCAGTATAAAGTGTGAATAACCTGGATATTTCACACATTAAGCAATCATAATTGTTTACGTGTGAAACTGCCAGTCACCATGCAGTGTTGATTTCTATATCTACTAATATTAAGTAATGTCTTCATGAATACTGCCAATTTTTAAACATATGTCATCAGATTGTTTTCTAACACATATCATGAAAGTTTATCTTTATTCAGTAATTGATAAAAGATTTAATGAATTGTGATTAATTAACTCTAAGAATTCCATTCTCTTTTCAGTGTCAATGTTTGATGGATTTATCAAACATCTGATGAACATAGCAATGTGAAACTCTTGAGTCAGATAACCAAAAAAGTCACATGAACATTATATGATTTATTGAACATTAAGGCTCAACTTATCTGTTGAACACTTTCAGGCAGTTAAGTAGAACATTAAATAATTTATATTTAATGTAGCAAGTAATTTGCTTAAATGTAAATGGAGAAAAATATTTACCAATCCTTCCTGTGTACTGTTGAAACAATATTGAATACAGCATGTTGTGGTTGTATCGGCATTGTAAAAGTCTAAAGATCACAGTAGCATGCAATGCTACTAACAACTTCTTAGACAGCCGTTTGATTTCTGGTTTTACCATCTGTAGGATTTTATCTGCTCAGACGTTTCATGTTCTCTACTGATTTTTCTTACAATCCATATCTATACATGGAAAATATAGTGTGTGTGTGTGTATGTATATATATATATATATATATATATATTTTCCATTTACATACATATATATGTAAATGGTATATATATATATATATATATATATATGGGATGTGCATGTTTTTATAGATATATATATATATATATATAATTTTTTTAATTTTTTTTCTAAATATTCATATCTATACATGGAAAATATAGTGTGTGTATGTGTATATATATATATATATATATATATATGGGATGTGCATGTTTTTTTTTATAGATATATATATATATATATATGTGTGTGTGTGTGTATATATATATATATATATATATATAAATTTTTTTTCTCTTTTTCTAAATATATACTGTTAAATATAACAGACAATGAATGTCTATTGTGTTTAATCATGAGCCGTTTTGAGCATTGTATTTTATGGCGCAGTATTAAATGATGGCAACACAAACAAATTTCAATGGAAACTCATTAAACAACAAATAACCAGTATAAAAAAAAATATCTAAGTGTTGGACAGTTTTTGTTTTCATTTTTACCTGAAATTAAAGCCAAAATCCGAAGTTTAAAATGGCTCATGATTAAACATAATAGACATTCATTGTCTGTATTATTTACAACATATGTTTAGAAAATATCTGCTGCCTTGGTGTATACACATACACATATAAAAGTCTGCCTCCTTCTACCAAGCACCCATAGCTCAGAGGTAGGATCGCTGACTAAACGCCAATTCGTTTGGGTTTCAATCCTGGGTTAAAAGCAATTAGATGTCTAACTGTACTGATGATCTGTGATACAGTGAAACAGATCTGTCTGCAGATGACTATATATATATATATATATATATATATATATGTGAATAAAGATTTGTACCCGCAGAATAGATTAACTTTAAACAAAATAGACATCATAATTATCCCAACCTGAGGAACCTTTCGGCCAACACTTGTCAAGGGCTACGTTGGCGTTATTACAAAGGGTCAAAAATAGAGGACAAAAACAATGGATTACTTACAATACTGGGTGAAGATGGAACTTGTTTAAAAAATAAACTTTAATCAATTAATATTAAAATGTAAGGTGGGTGTAAACATGCAATTCCACAAGAGTGAAATAAAAAAGAAAAATTGTTACACTCACAATCCCTTCAGTAATTGTAAGGAGCGTAGAAAATGCTCTTTCTGCCGCGCACAGGCTTGGCTGCTGGAGTTTAAAGCAAATAGCCTCCAAAACACGACGATGATATGCCGTTCAAGCACTGTGCAGAACAGTGAACCAATTGTCCTGACTGTCCAGCAAGTGTTGGCCGATTGCTGAATCCAGAACAGCTTGGGTTCTTATAGGTCTGAGAGGGCTACCCGAACATATATTAGCACGGACATGTTGTGCAACCCGCGGCTCCAACCTCAGCTTGGTTCATCCTATATATATATACTGCATTGCAGCGGCATTTAAATCTATAAACAACAGAACTTCTTTGAAAGTAGAACAACCCATCTTTACTAAATGATGGAAACACAGGTCTTGTCTGAAAGCAACACGTAATTGAACCGAATAATACCCAGGCAAAACACATGCTGAAATTTTATCAGTTACAGTTTGACATTTTCTTCCAAGCCATGGCAATTTCAAATACAATGGTCAGCAACTAGGTCCCTCAATTGTTGGTTCTTTGAAGCATTTGACCTTACACTCGATCACACGCTTCACTACATTGGTAGGGTATCCATTGCTCTTGAAAATATTTTGCAAGTGAAGTAATTCACTGCTTAAACACTCCGGAGAACAGATGTTAAGGGCATGGTGAACCAAAGTTTCAATTAGACCTATTTTACGAGACTTGGGAACAACGAGTTCCAACTGGTATATAAACCAGTAAAAGTAGGTTTGGGAAAGATCGAAGTAACAAACTCTGTCCCGGTGCTGAACAGAGACATCCAAAAATGGGAGGCATCATCCTTCTCTATCTCCATTGTGAACTGAAGGGAAGGATGTAAAGAACAAGGAAACATTCAGCATCTGCAGCGTTATTGAATAAGGAGAAAGTATTGTCAACATAATGTAAATATATCAAGGGCTTATCAACCTTCTCGAACAATAAACGTTCATAGTATCCCACAAAAATATTAGCAAGAACAGGACCCAAAGGTCTGCGCATCACAACTCCGTCTGTCTGAGTATACATCATCCCATCAAAACTAAATTCGACCCCCTCAGTTGCTAACCGCATACATTCCAAGAATAAAACCTCAGGAATGACTGCAGAGCCTAAGTTTCCTCTGTACAACATATCTGCACAAATGTTTATAGTATCAATTAACGGTACATTTGTGTACAAATTAACAATGTCGTACAAGACTATGAATTTGTCTCTAGAGAAAAATTCTAAGTTTCTCACAAAACTAGAAAACCTGAAGGAGTCAGAAATATTATACGTGGACAATGCATCAGACACAGGTTGAAGAACTTTGGCCAACCACGTTTCCCACCATAGACAAAATTGGTTTAAGTGGGACTCCTTCCTTATGAACCTTAGTATTCTTCCTACAGAACTGTAAGTAATCCATTGTTTTTGTTCTCTATTTTTGACTCTTTGTAATAAAGACAATGGAACCCTTGACAAGTGTTGGCCAAAATGTTCTTCGGGTTGGGATAATTATAACATCTATTTTGTTTAAAGATAGATATAGATATATATATAAATTGGATGTGTGTGTATATATGTGTATATGTAGGGTGGGTGGGTGTGTGTGTGTGTGTGTGTGTGTAATATATATAAAGTATGTGGGGTGTGTATATATACACTACCAGGCATAATTATTAGGTCACCCCAGTTTTGAAAATTATGTATTTCATAGAATGGTTCTTTTGTTATTATTACTTTGCAAAATTTTACAAGGCAGCCAGGAAGCCTTTGCTTTGGCCAGCCAATAAGATGAAGAGACTACCATAGGGAAGAGAGCACAAAAACTAGACACCAGAATAATTCATTTGATGCACATCTTATTGTGCAGTATTAACAAAAAAAACATTCTATTTTCAATTAGAATTATCCACTTGGCAATAATTACTAAAAATAGTATGAAATACATCATTTCTTTTTAAAAAAAAATGGGGTGGCCTAATAATTATGATCGGTAGTGTATATATGTATATAGGGGTGTGTATGTGTGTGTGTGAGAGAGAGTATATATAAATATGTGTGTGTATGGAGGGGTGTTGTCTACAGCAATATCATGTTGAATGCACCGGTTCCCGTCCAATCACCGAAGTAAAGCAACATCGAGCCTGGTCAGTACTTAAATGGGTGACCATTTGGGAATACCAGGTGTTGTAAATGTAAGGACCAAGAATGGTCCCCCAGTCCTCCAGGTTTGGGGGTTGGGTGCAGGGCTAATCCTGCCCTATAAAAAACAGTTTGTTACAGAAACAGTAATAAAAAGCTGCTGTGTGTTTGTATATATATATATATATATATATATATATATATATATAAGAAATAGTAGGAGGATTTGAAATAATTAAGTAATTTTTATTCAACCTCAACAGAATGCAGGCTGCACTTGACGGCCATTTCGTCCTATATTTGGGTCTCATCAGCAGTGCACATCCACTACCAGGAATTGAAACCCAGACAGCTGCGTTATTAAGCAAATGACATATGTCATACTAACTGTACTTTGCTGGCAGAAAGATTTTGTAAAGTCTCTAAATTTATTGGGGGATATTTTATTTTAATTGTTCTAAATTGCTAATTATTTCCATGTGACTTCCCCTCCAATATATATATATATATGGGGTGAAGTGAGACCTTGTGCCACATCTAAGCTGCGCTCAGAATATTTTCATATGGGGGTGGGTGGGTGTACATACATATATATATATATATATATATGGGGGTTAAATGTGTGTGAATAAATATATATAAGCAGTTGACATAATGTACTTATTTTGTATGAGAATATTACACCTGCTTCTATTTTGTTTTATTTTAAACTTACCTAAAATTTGACATTTTTTTTTCTTTTTAATACATTTTGGAATTAAAACAATTCATGAAAATTCAAATTTTGTCATCAATATATTTATGAATAATGTAAAACAGAACCAAGGAATAAGTCAAGAAATTATTTTTTTTTTAAATCAACTAAAATTACAAATGTTTTTAATTTTGTTCATGCTGTTTTGCTTATATCTTTAAATTTATCTTCACTTTTTAAAATTTTGTAGTGTAAAACTTTGTGTATTTGCCAATAAAACTGTCATAGAGAAGAATATTAAATTTAAGTGAAAAAAAAGTTACATTAATTTCTAGATAACACAACTTAGATTCTTAAATTATATTTAATCGAATTTTGCATAAAAATAATACATTAAATTTGAAAGAAAACAAATCTTTGCAATTAAATAAGCTAAATTTATTCCAGGTAAGATGTGTGTTGTGGTGCATTGGATATCGGCTCGGAATGAGAAATCGGGGAGCCGAGTTCAAATTCCAGTTGAATTCATTGCATTCACTTACGTGCAAATACCCTTGGGAAAAGTATTAATCCATCTCTTCCTTCCAGTTATGGGTTAAATAACAGGACAGATTGGGTTCTATAGCCTTGGTCGGCAGCCAGTCTACCACAGAAAGCAATGGCAACCTACTGCGGGATGATAATCTTCTGCCCAGTCAGTCATGTCTCTTTCGAGACGTGATTGCTCAAGCGTGTATCACATATGGCACTTAACTGACTGACTGAAGATGTTAAGCTGACTTAGCAGTGAACTACATCAAACTTCAAATGAAACTGAAAGAATGGCGTCGATTTGAACTCGACCTTCACTTCTGACTCTCATTTGCACCATGAGTTGGCATGAAGTATACCTTATTGCAGACATCAGCTGATCATCTTTCTTTGTTGAAATGAAAACATTATTCTCTTAAATTTTCAAATTATTTTTATTTATTTTCAGAAAATCAGTTTAACTGTTTCTAATTTATTTGACAGGTGCTTGTGTTTGAAGATGCTCCGAATGGTGTGCAATCTGGCTATGCAGCAGGTATGCAAGTCGTGTGGATACCTGACCCAAGAGCTAATCAGTCTCAGTTGAAGGACGAAGCGACTCTTATTCTTGAATCTTTGGAAGATTTTAAACCGGAACTTTTTGGTTTACCTCCTTATGAGAACTGAAACCTTTCCATTCAGCAGAGGGGGGTAGTTAATCTAACAAATTGAAGATTTTAGTCATCAAATACATTATTGTTTCATATTATGCAAAATTTCCAGATGATTCATCGTTAGAATTTCTCAACTTGTTCAGACTGATATCTTTATTATTTTTATCACTTAGGATTTTGTTTGAAAGCATTTTTCGTCTCTCCCTTTCTCTCTCTCCCTCTTGTAATTTCTTTTCTTGACACCAAATGTTCCTGAAGGCAGCCAAAGTTCAGTATGAAAACTGCAAAATTTTATTTTCAAAATTTTTACTCATCTTTTTATGAAAAATTTCTTAATACTTTATGAAAAAGAAGGACCTTGTAATCTGTGTGCCAGGGCAGGACATTAGTTTTAATCATAACATGTTATAATAAATTCTTAAGTTTATAAATCATTTCGTTTTAGCCTCCATGTGTTTTCATAATTCTGTAGGAAATGGTTGAACTTGCACTGAGCTGATATTTCTAACTTGGCTCAAGGTCAAAAAGAAGAGCATATTGTGTTATATTAATCTTACAAGCCTACCTGAAAAAAATCAGCATTTGACATTTTAGCTTTTACTTCAACTTGAACCCATGGCACATGTGGGGAAATGCATAACCATTTTAAATTGAGACAAGCCACTTGACCTCATGTTACCCTTTTCAGAGAGATGTCAGCCAAGGCCTGTTTGATATGACATGTTAAAACTTGTACAAATGTTTAATTCTTTGGCTCTTCAGTACGTATAAATTCCTTTAATCTCTTGAATGAACAGGACATTTTGGGACAGAGTGGAGTGGTTTCCTGTTGTATTCACTTTGAACATACTCTCCTCTTTCTAGGCTGGTTATCAGCAATGTCTGAAGATCCAAGTTTACCTTACTATTTAACCCATAATTGTAGAGGGGTTAGAAGAGACACGTTCTTGCCTTTCTTAAGGGCATTAGTGAAAAAGTAATGCAACAAAGTTGGGAGCTCATCGATTCTATTCTCGGCATCGATAACTATTGCACTATCGAATCATATTAGTTGACAACACATTAGTCCAAAAAAATGTAAAAATCTTAATCTGAATAAATATTCCCGGTTAAAATCTTTTACTTCATTTTTTCTTGTGTCATTTTTTTGTCATTTATTTTCAATTAACAACGTCCAAAATTAAAATCTTCAAAAGCATGAATTTCTGTGATCAAAATAAAGAATGTGGTTAAAAATTCCTAGCACTTGAAAAAGACGTGCAAACAACAGCCAAAGCATCATAAACATGGCAAAAAACAATGAGGACAACAGTTCAAACAATGTAAATACTACTTCATCTCAGAAGTATAGACAAATAATGAATTTCTGTATTTAAACAAACATAAGTTCAATCTTTCCCGCTCTCCACACATTCCATTTCAGTAGGAAATACGAAGAGAAAATCATTGAAAAAACTGATGTTACTTGATCTTCTTTTATTCCTTATTCTTTTATTCCTTATTCTTTTATTCCTTATTTAGTCCAATCCAAAAAATTCTATTCATTTAGATTATATATATCTAAATCTAAACTTATTTATAAATGGAACTTTTTCTTGGTGTGTGTGTGTGTGTGTGTGTGTGTGTGTGTGTGTGTGTGTGTCCATTACCTATAGACTCCAAAACGGCTGAACCGATTTTCTTGAAAATTTACACAGTTGTACTATAAGCGTCTGTGAGTGTTCTTAGCTAGCTTTTGTGTCGAGGTACCCCCGATAAATATCGATAATTGAAAAAAATCGGGTTATAGAAGGAGTGGTCCGATTTGAATCAAATTTGATACACTCATAAACAAAGACAGAAGAAACGATATTAAGAAGTTTCAAGGTTGTAGTTCTTAAAATAGTACAGACAATCGATAATTAATATATATATATATATATAAGCAATATGTTTGTGTGTGTCTGTTTATCTGCCTGTATGTCTGTATTTTTTTCAGCCCTTTTATTTTAGTTTTTGCTTCGGGTTTGGCTCTAAGTAGCTATAATTGTAGTTCTTAGTCTCAGCCATGATGCCATTTACTCAGAGGACTTATTTAGCCTTGAATATTCAGTTTACGATGAAAAAAACTTATTTGATATCGATACCAGGAAATCAAAATTTGACTTACATCCATTCATTTTTCTTTCAGTCTATGGTTTCGCTTTAACTGGAAACAACTATTGCTTTTTAGTCTTTCGTGCCAATGTCCAAAGAGTCTGAGCTTCCAGGACCATGGATTAGTCACGATTTTGTGTTGACATAAAACTCCGCTTGGTGATGGTGGATGTTATAATATTTCAGTTTAAACAACCTCTCTGAAGATGGCTCATGTGAGCTGAAAGCTTAGAAGAAAATCAATAAATAATTATCCAAATGTTGGAGAATTTTTGTCTTTATTTTCAACTGAAATTAAAGCAAAAATACGACGTTTAGAATGGCTCATGATTAAACATAATAGACATTCATTGTGTCTTATATTTAACAGCATATGTTTAGAAAATATATATATATATATATATATATATATATATATATATATATCCGAGTGAATAAGGAATGAAGAAAAAAATTTTTTTCCAACGTCCAAAACATTAATTTAAAACAGTGCTCGATATATAATGATGAGACATTGTAGTTTCAATGTTGAAATAAATGTACGATTTGTAGTGGATATATATATCCAAGTGAATAAGGAACAAAGAAAACATTAACAATGGTCAAAACATTCATTTAAAACAGTGCTCAGTATAAAAATAGAGCTATGAATATACACTTTGTAGTAGATGATAATTTGTACAAGTTCTAAACTATAATATATATATATATATATATATATATACACACACACACACACACACACACACACATATATATATATATATATATATATATATATGTGTAATTTAAATTGTTTACTTTGGTTATTTTTAAAATATTTTCCTTCAATATATTAATTTTTTATATCTTTTTTTTATTATTAAATTAGTAGACCTACCTAATGTAGCCTGGATTTTATTTCAAAATATTAGAGAAAAGTCTAAAGTCAATCTCTTAGTTTTTTATTTCTGAGCTAATAGCAACATTCCTTACCTCATAAATTAACAAATAAACTTTGGATGTTTAAGGTTATCAAAGATCTTCTAGAAAATTGTACAAGAAAAAAAAGATGTTATTTCCATTGTTTGGACTGTTGTCCTCATCTTTGCCATGTTTGACTTTTTGGCCGTTGTATGCTCCGGCTTGCTTCAGGTGCGAGGAATTTCAAACCAAACCCTTTATTTCAATCACTGGGGTATATCATTCTCATTCTATGTGCAATGCCACTTCCAGTAGCAATGTCTTTATCTCCCTTTAACTCAACTCTCTAAGTTATTTATTAACCATTGCTGTAGCCTGCTGTTGTTCAGTCCAAAATTCCTAGTACCTGAAGAAGTCTAGTGTATACAACGTCCGAAACATCGTAAACATGGCAATAAAGATGACAACAGTGTAAATAGTGCCTCATCTCAGAAGTATAGACAAATAAGAAAAAAGCTAAGTAATTTCATCAAGTTTTACTGGAATTTTATATACTTATGTTACATTTTGAATTGACACAATTTTCAATTTGTCCTGAAAGTCACTTCTTGACGTCATTGGTTTGGGGGAGGGGGTATGATCCCAGTGAATTTGGTTAGCGAGGTTATTGAATTTGGGGAGGGGGGCATGATCCCAGTGAATTTAGTTAGTTATTGGCTAGGGTGGGTGCATGTTCCCAGTGAATTTGGGTTCTATAGACCAGTCCACCACAGAAAGTTATGGCAACTTACTGTGGGAAAATCTTCTACCCAGTCAGTCATCTCTCACTTTTGGGACATGATTGCCCAAGCATGTATCACGTATGGCAATTAACTGACTCAGTATAGAGTTAAGGGTTCTATTTAACAAAGGCAGGATATTCATATCCTAAGCAAGCATACAGGATATTTTTTACATACATTCATGCAATCTTGTGGCCATATCAGATTTCATTTTCAGATGAGGTCATCCAACCTTTTCTGCTGTTTATCATCGCATTGCTGAGACAGGGTCCATGACACCACAAACTATGGATTTAGGAAAACTGATCGAAACATTTAACAGCATTTGACATAAACTTTAATCTTAACTCAAAAATGAAGGATTTGTAGACATATATATATATGGACTGTTTACTGTTTATCCTTGTTTTGGTGTGAGCAATCTACCCCCAAAGTTCGTAAAAGTACTTTTTATATATACATACGTACAGTGTATGTATGCGTGGTCTTATTTTTTCCCATCTTCTTTTTGTTATGAAAATGTGTGTCATTCATGTTTATAACTAGTTTTGTTAATCTTCATTAATTTCCGTAACATGTTTACATTTGTTGACATTACGATACATTTCAGAGCAAAGATGGTTATGATGAATTGAAAATTGTTATAGGCTTAATTTGACTTCATTTAGACTGATCGTCGTTCGTGGTCGAGAGGTCTAAGACACACTAAATCACTTGGTGGCTTCCTCTATGCTGATAGGGGTCGCAGGTTCATACTTACCGAATGTCACACATTTTTGTAACAAAAATTTATCGTAAATAATCAGGCCAATAGAAATAAATATATAATACTGTTTAAGTAGATACTCGTATTTAACTATAAACAGAATATTGATCAAAAAATAATGTTCAAACAAATCATTTCACACATATATCCGAGTGAATAAGGAACAAAGAAAAATTTACAACGTCCAAAATATTAATTTAAAACAGTGCTTGATATATAATATAGAGCTGTGAATATTTATTATAAATCATATTTTAGAACATGTACAAATTTTTTATCCACAACAAAGTGTACATTTTGTTTCAACATTGAAATGACAATGTCTCCTCAGGTGGTGTGGAAAGGAATGGAAAGCCTTTTTTCTTATATTTGGCAAGTTGTGTGTGAGATGTTGGGGGTGTAGCGATAAGGTTTTGTAAATTGTCCGTTAGAATTTTGAAAAAAGTGGAGTGGGTAGGGAATATAGTTGATTAATGAAAGTGTCAGGAATTTTGTAGACCTATTTATAACATATTATAATAACATGAGATATATAAATAGCACCTAATGAGCCTGACGATCCATTTAGGTGAAACCTAGGTAGGTTCGTTTGGCTCATTAGGTGCTATTTCTTTAGTTTGCTCTACCTTTGTATTGAGCGCTTTCTGTTAGATGATTACTCGTGTCAGGTATCTTCTTTAGTCTTCGTGCTGATTTTGGTCCGAACACTTTTGACTGACTTTCATGCCCTAAGCTCTTTCTTTTTAACAGTTAACAATGATGATATATACCTGATGAAACATTGTTCTTTCAATGTCAATGTGAGTGTGGGGGAAAAAATATGCCTAAAGCAAAGGTATTACTGCAACATCTGTGCCTGAGGCAGACACTAATGGAAGTAAAAAGGCACATCCACACGACCCATGTTTGAGGCTAAATCAAGCGATTACATTGGCACAAAATGGAATTGCAGCTAAAAACACACACACATACATATATATATATATATATATATATATATATATATATATAAGGAATTCAAAAATGGGGCTTCTATTTCAAATACAAGTATCCTCTAAATAATATTTCAAAATTGCATTGTTTACGTTTAGGATATGCAACTGTCACTTATGGTCTTTTCAAGAAAAATACTTGAATGAGGAAGTATGCTTTCTTTAAAAGAGAAACAAAACCATAGTGGTTGTCGCTGTAGCTGAATGGTAAATCACACCAGATCCAACAGTGGTTACTTCAACAAAGGCTGATTGACCTAATACAATTGTTTAAACTAAAAATAGTGCGTCTATTTGTATTACGAGTATCCACTAAAATAATAATGTTTAAATTATATAATTCTCACTTTGTTAAAATTATGTGTGTAATATATATATTAGTCATCCACATGCAAGCCTGTTTCGCTGTATCACAGCTCATCAGTGTGGCTAGACATATCCACTTGCTTCTGGCCGGGATCGAAAACTCGACCGATTTGGTGTCAGTCGGAGTCTCTACTCCCTAAGCCATCGGCGCATGGGGTCAGAGAAGGGAAATTTTTACGTCTTGTATGTAAGCAATATATATATATATATATATAATACTTGGTATATTGATCAGGTAAATTCCGATGGAGACGAACTCAAAAGAACTCAATGTTCAATTCATTTATTTAATTTAACAGAGTAATATAATTTAGAAAACATTTTAGATATTCTACAATTTCATGGTTAATACGTATTACCCATGAAATTGTAGAATATATATATATATATATATAAATAAAAATTTCCCTTCTATCACCCTCACAGAGTGAGAGAGACAATTGCAAGATAAAGAAAACTAGTCCAGATGAGTGAGGACATCCTAATGGTGTCATCATGAAACTTCGAAGTTGTCATGAACCTGTTAAGTGAGAAATTCTTTGTACTAGAATTATCAACGCTCTGTCTCCGCCTTGATATTGAGCACTTTACGATAAAAACGTCCTGCCTGCCAAAATACATTTTATCAGAAAAAACAGTCTTGGCGCCAAACATTATCATTACTCACACACACACACACACACACACACTGTTTGTCTCGAAACGTCGGTAGGGAATAAATGATCTGTCACTTGTTGTTGGCTCTGCATATCCAGTTCTTTTGTTTTGATTGTGTATTGATCAATTTTTGTGTCTATTGTCTGCTGGTTCAACCAGCACCTCTTTTACTGGTGTATATATATATATACCACACTTCTGAGAAAAACGCTCGTTGATAACACGTACATACTTAAACAAGAAAATAATAAACAGAAACTAAAAATCCTGGAAGCAATCTACATTTAACAATTTAAACCTGGTTTGAATACAATCAATTTTGATACTTCCAATAACGTACTCAAATGCCTGTAAGCAGATCAGGAACCACAACGCCACTATTTTGTCACTGTCTTCGGCCATCCGCCACGGTAGGGATGGACTTATATTTTCAATTTAATTCTCTTTATTGTTAATAACTTAAATGTTCTATGTTTACTGTGTGTTAATATTTACTCTTTGATAATGGCTTATGTGAGCCGAAAGCTTAGACCCGATAAAAAAAATCAACAATTACTGTGATTTTTTGTTGTCTTTCAACGATATCACCATCAAGTATATCAGACGGTATGAACGGATCCTACACAAAATTAATAGACAAAATTTGTCTATATTATTCAATAAAACCTGCATTAAAATATATATATAGGCCGTGTGTACTCACCGTTTGTATATAACACGCTAAAATTTTCCCTTCGATGTCATACGCCTATGGTCTAGGGGTTAGCGACTCTGATGGATCCCGACTAGAAACAGGTGGATGTCTAGCTCCACTGATGAGCTGTGATACAATGAAACAGACTTGTATGTGGATGACGAATATATATATATATATATATATGTGTGTGTGTGTGTATGTATATATATATATATATATATATATATATATATAATGTAATGTAATTTTATTCTCTCCTGTCACGCACAGGAAGGGAGGATAAATAGTGATGAAATAATTAATAATCCTCTGAAATATTTTGCCGTCATTTTTGATGCCATGGGTTTATAATAAGACTGCACGCTAAAGCATTTGGAGATACAGTATGGACAAAAAAAAAATCAGTGATCCATAGCAGCTGTTGGTTTCGTGCCTTAAGCGACCATCATCAGACCGTTGTATAATTATCTTTCCCCCTCTCTTTATCGTCTTTTATTTTCTCTCTGTCTACTTGCTTTTATGAATTAGCGTTTCAAATCGACAAATGCCGAGAAAACGATCTTAACATCCGACTGCCTATTAAGAAACCAAAAGCGCAAAGACTTATAATGACCACTTGACTCCTGACCAAGTGGCCGGTAAAATCTACTTGGGAAATCTTAGTGTAGTCATGTGCCATGTAGTCTGTGGTCAGTAGAAGCAGAAACCTTAGGTCAAGAATTCTCTGGTTGCTTACACTTGACCTTATGGCTTTCATTGTAGGTTCAAGTGTATTACTTTGCATCAACGTTAGAATTATCTGGTTGTCAATGTCCTTCGTTTGTGTTGAAATCTTTAAAAATGCTTCTTTTTTTTTTCTTTTTTTTCTTTCTCCTTAATTCATGACTTTGGGTTCCGTTGAGTAATTAACAACTTTAGCGTTCCTGTTTTCCCTTCCAACAGCCATTAACAGACGCCATTCATAATCGTAAACAAAAAAAAGAAAAAAAATCTGTTACCAGGTTTTCCCAGATCAATCTTTCCAAAATGGAAACTATGATATGGAATTGGAAGAAAGATTCAAAGTTAGCTTCCATTACTGTTGTAGATGAATAGTCTTAAGCACGAAACGCAAAAAAAAGTTCTTCCCAAAGAGAGTGTAGATTAGTAGTCGCAAACACGAGAACGCACCTCCCTAGTTCTACCCTAGCAGGCATATTTATATATCCTCAAATCTCGTGGTTGCCGTGATTTTGCGTCAATTTGACAGCATAAAAACAATATAGCTTCCCCACCAGATCCTTTTTTTACATACAAACGTCTGTGAGGTAAGTTGGTTTTTTTTTTTGTTGTTTTTTTTTTTTTGTTCTTTTTTTGTAAACTACGACTGTCACAACAATTCAGGGTATGGGATTAATAAACTCTAAACCCTTTAAATGCCTCTGTGTATGGATCAGTTATAACAAATTTAATATCGGAGGAAAAGAACTTGAGCATAGAATGAACTACGTTAGAGGTAGTTTCGCCCAATACTGCTAGTGGCTACAAAACCAAATTCTTAAACTCCTGTTATGAATCAGTCTTGCTCTTAAATAGCCTCATCAGCCCTAGACTCTCCTTATGGGTGGCATGCAACTCGTTTAGAAAAATTTAAGCTAGGTACCCCCTCCCCCCAAAAAACATTATTGGAAGCACCTAGTCCAAACTTTCAGCTCTAAACAACCGTTATAACAGAACAAAATTGAAAATTGTTTCAAGTGAATGATCTTCCAGAAGACAGCTCCATCTGAAGGTTACCTCATAAAAACTTCATATTTGAAATAGACGCCCCATTTTTAGTTAGCGAACAGTTCTTAAAATAGACAAATGCACACTGTTTAATAAATCAAAATGAGACGTCTATTTAAAATACTAGTATCCACTATAACAACATTTGAAATAAATAATATGTCAGATTAAAAATAAATCCCTTATATATATATATATATATATATATATATATATATATATAAACATGTTACGGAAATTAACGAATTTTAACGAAACTTGGTTATAAGCAACCGACAATTTGTAATGAATTATTTTGAACATTATTTTTACCGATACTCGTATTTAAGTAGATATTCTGTTTTTAATTAAACAGTATTTTTATATTTATATCTAGATAGCACACATTTTCGTAATAAAAATTTATCGTAAATCGTACCGGTAGATATAAATATAAAAATACTGTTTAATTAAAAACAGAATATCTACTTAAATACGAGTATCGGTAAAAATAATGTTCAAAATAATTCATATATATAGTAATTTTGTTATCACAATGGTTTATAAAAGCATTATATCACTACACAGAAATTTTCATGTTTCAGAACAATACTGTTCTTCTTCAGGTGATATTTTAAAATGAATAGCGAAAATGGAAAAATAAGATGAATTCATGGTTATTTAGAAAATTAAGGAGTGGTAGTTGGAGAATATGCTTGTAGGTGTGTCAGTATTGATTGAACAATACTGACACACAAAAAATGAGAATTAGGTTGATCTATGAAGTCGAAGATTTGGGTCGCGAAAGGAAACAGAGTAGTCTGATGTCACGGCATGACACTTCTTAATTTTGTCTGGGTAAAGATACAACCCCAAATGCCAAATACAGGTGGGGGATAACAGAATCAAACAACTCCAAGAATTTAAGTACCTAGGAAGTGTTCTAACAGGAGATGGAAAGTGCGACACGGAGATCCGAAGGCGAATTGGCATGGCAAAGGACGCGTTCCAGAAAATGAGCAAAATACTAACACACAGGAAAATCTCAATAGAAACGAAGAAAAGAGTGCTAGACTGCTACATGATGTCAGTTCTTCAATACGGCAGTGAATGCTGGACAATATCATCGAAAATGAGGACAAAACTGGAAGCGGCCGAAATGTGGTTCTACAGAAGGATGCTACGGATATCGTGGACTGAGCATACAAGCAACGACGAGGTGTTAGAAAGAATGGCAACAAAAAGGAAATTGATGCTGAGCATCAGGAAGAGACAACTGAAGTTCCTGGGACATGCAATGAGAAAGGAGAGCCTGGAGAACCTGATACTGACTGGTCAGATAGAAGGAAGGAGAGACAGAGGAAGGCAGCGGATAACATATTTGCAGGGACTGATCAGGTGGATGACGGAACGGGGGTTGCCAGGAGCAACAGGAGCAAAGAGCAAACATACTAAGAGTCACAAGGGATAGGGAGACGTGGAGATCCATGATCGCCTACGTCCTGAAGGGACAGGGCACATAGAAGAAGAAAAAGATGCTTAGTGGGACCGTACATTATTTAAATGGGTAGACAATAATTTTTAACAGCAAGTTGGATTTTAGTTGTTTTTTTTTTTAATTTGAGTTTGTATTACCTCATGAGTTAATGTGTCTTGATTGTTTAGGTTAGAATTAGAATTAAATAAGTATGGTATGCTAAAGTATATTGTAGTTAACAAAACCAAGTAAGTATTGTGTGAGTCATTGATTTTGTAAAATAATTTTCAATTTTTAAGTTATATTGGAGCATAAGTTATAAATGAACAATTATAATAATCAAATTCTAAATAAAAATATTTTCGATGTGCGTGGTGGTCCAGAGGATATCGGCTCGGAACAAGAAATCGGGGAGCCGAGTTCGAATTCCAGTTGAATTCATTGCATTCACTTACGCTCAAATACCCTTGGGAAAGGTATTAATCCGTCTCTTCCTTCTAGTTATGGGTTAAATAACAGGACAGATTGGGTTCTATAGCCTTGGCTGGCAACCAGTCTCCCGCAGAAAGCAATGGCAACCTACTACGGGATAATCTTCTGCCCAGTCAGTCATGTCTCTTTCGAGACATGATCGCCCAAGCGTGTTTCACGTATGGCACTTAACTAACTGACTGACATAAAACATCTTTTGAAAATGTGAGGTAGGTAAGTATTTTAAATCTAAAACGCATAGAATTATGAGGAGGACTGTAATTTCTTTTATGTAAAAAATTAGTTAAGAAAATGCGTCTGTTTTAAACGCTAATACCTTAAGGAGTTCTTAATAAATTTAATGTTAAGTAAACCACGTGAACTTTCATTACAACCAAATCTTTAGTTTAAATTAGCAGCATTTTGAGTTTTTCAACTTTCAAAATTGATTTATATCGATGAATTTTTAAATATTTATTTAGACGGTTCCAAAAAAGTAAAAGCCTTAAAAAACGAATTTCCAAAAAGAAATTGTTATATTTTACATTATTATTACTATATTCACGACGTTTTCGGCCGTTGTACGCTCCAGAACTTCTTCAGGGAACTAGAATTTTGTAACGAAAGAGCAAATCATCTACCTCGAAAAAGTACTTGTGGTCTGCCGAAGAAAAGTTACAGAGAATTGTTTGCGCAAAACGAACTGCTATGAATATCAGAAGCTATGCTAATTTTCTTCCCTCCGTGTCTGGCGTGGCCAATCAGAAAAATCGTTCGGTGAATAAAGGCAGTTGTTTTTGCTTCCTGGGAGTTAGAAGATTTTTGAGCTTTGAGAGAGGAAGCGCGAATTTTGAGCTGGATGAGCGAATGTTGGTATTCTGACCCCGGTTTTTTTTTTTAACTACGTTGTCTACTAAGTTGCTCACGCCAGATCTGCGGTTGAACTTAGTGTTAGCACACCTTTTTTTTTTCTATTAAAATTTCTAACCGACCCTTTATTTCAATCACTGGGTTTAACCAACCTTTTATGCCACTTCCGAATGTCTTAGTTATCTCCCTTTAACCTAAGTCGGTAAGTTGTTCGTTCACCACTGCTGGGTCAAGTCACTGGGTCTAACCAACGTTTTATCTATTGGACCATGCATAAATACGCTAAGATATTAATATATCCTTATATCTTAGAGTATTTAAGCTGTAATTAAATCATTAAACACAATTGCTTTATCCTGAGTAAAGTATGACTAAATTTTTTTTATTGATGTCGATATTATAAAAATTAATCAGATATTAATTCTGATTTTTTTTATTTTACTAATGCAGCTGTGAAAAGATTAATATTTACTGAGCGGAGTAGCAGACAAAATGAAAAGAACTGGAAAAGTAGAAAGATTATGATGCGTCAGTCTTCTAAGAGTGGCGTTTTTACCTAAACCACTGGAACACCTAGTAAATTAGCGACTACTCAGGTCTGGAAAAGGGTTCTTATTCTTATTCTTCTTCTTCTTCTTCCTCTGCCTTGGCCTTTCAGGACGTAGGCGATCATGGCCTTTCACGCCTCCCTATTCTTGGTGACTCTTAGCACGCTTTCTCCTGTAACATCTCGCAACCCTCGTTCTGTCATCCACCTGATCAGGCCCTTCAAATATGTTATCCGCTGCTTTCCTCTGTCTCTTTTTCCCTCTATCTGGCCTGTTAGTATCAGGTTCTCTAACCCCTTCTTCCTCATGTTCGGTCCATGATATCCGCAGAATCCTTCTGTAGAACCACATTTCAGCTGCTTAAAGTTTTCCCTTCATCTTTATTGATATTGTCCAACATTCACTGCCATATTAAAGAACCGACATCACATGGCAATCCAGTACTCTCTTCTTTGTTTCTAGTGAAAGTTTCCTGTGTCTTAATCCTTTACTCAGCTTCTGGATCGCGTCCTTGGCCATGCCAATTCGCCTAAATTAGTCGGCAATAAATACTAAAAAAATAGTATGACATACATCATTTTTTTTAAAACATTCAGGTGGCCTAATAATTATGGCCGGTAGTATATATAGTCATCCGCAGACAGATCTATTTCGCTGTATCACAGCTCATCAGTACGGTTAAACTCCGATTGCTTTTAACCCAGGATTGAAACCCGACCGAAGTGGTGTCAGTCGGCGATTATTTACGTTTTTGTTTTCCTGTTTAGAACAGATTTTACGATTTTGTGCAACATGTAACCGTCTAAATAATACCAACATTTGTTTTTATGGCATATCAACACCTCGGTGGGTCATTTATTGCCAACTAAATTTTATTTATATACTAGCAGTATAACCCGGCGTTACTCGGGTGTAATGAAGGCTTTAAAACTAATCCATGGTCGTGGAGCTCAGACTCTTTGGACGTTGGCACGAAAGACTAAAAAGTTTCCAGTTAAAGCGAAACCGTAGACTGAAAGCAAAATGAATGGAAGTCAAATTTTGATTTCCTGGCATCGATATCAAATTTTCTGCACTAGTCATTTAATTAATTAAGTCAAGCCACTTGAAATTTGGATATTTGCCTGGCTTGATAAACCATAATCAATTTTTCCAGGTCCTCGAAGAAAGGAGACCCGTTAAAATAAAATATAAAAATAAAAAATACTAGCAGTAGCCCGGTGTTGCTCGGGTGTAATGAAAGCTTTAAAACTAATCCATGGTCCTGGAGCTCAGACTCTTTGGACGTTGGCAGTTGTTTCCAGTTAAAGCAAAACCATAAACTGAAAGAAAAATGAATGGATGTAAGTCAAATTTTGATTTCCTGGTATCGATATCAAATAAGTTTTTTCGTCGTAAACTGAATTTTGTAGGCTAAATAACTCCTCTGAGTAAATGGCATCATGGCTGAGACTAAGAACTACAATTATACCTACTTAGAGCCAAACCCGAAGCAAAAACTAAAATAAAAGGGCTGAAAAAAATACAGACTTACAGGCAGATAAACAGACACACACACAAACATCTTGCCTTATATATATCTATATATTATCGATTTTCTGCACTACTGTAAGAACTACAACATTGAAACTTCTGAATATCGTTTCTTATGTCTTTGTCTATGAGTGTATCAAATTTGATTAAAATCGGACCACTCCTTTTATAACCCGATTTTTTCGATTATCGATTTTCGATATTTATCAGGGGTACCTCGACACAAAACCTAGCTAAGAACACTCGCAGACGCTTATAGTACGATTGTGTAAATTTTCAAGAAAATCGGTTCAGCCGTTTCGGAGTCTATAGGTAACGGATATACACACACACACACAGACACACAGACAAAGTTCCATTTATAAATAAGTTTAGATTGCTGGTAATACCTTTTTCTTTCAACAATTTATTGTTGCTTTTTTATATAAGTTTTGTGTCTAGTAATACTTTTTTTTCTTTTTTCGAGTACCAAGATTCATTAAGATTTGCTTTTTAAGGGTAGGGTCCTCAAATCCTTTTCTGTTATTTAACCCATAACTGGAGGGAAGGGACGGATTAATACCTTTCCCAAGGTTATCAGTGCTTAAGTGAATGCAGGGTATTCAACTGGAATTCGAACTCGGCTAACCGATTTTTCTTTCCGAGCTGATATCCACTGTACCACAACGCACATCCGTCACTAAACGCTTACAGCACCTGATATTCCCAAGCGGTCACCCATCTAAGTACTGACCAGGCTCAACGTTGCTTAACTTCGGTGATCGAGAGAGAACCGGTGTATTCAATGTTATATGGCCGCGAGCCTTATTTTAACGAACTTCAAAATAAAAATGTTTTTTTGTAATCTTGCGGGCTTATAAAATCCTATGGTAGTTTGTCCAGCACCGTCTTATGTCGTCCCTTTTTTTTTATTCCCTATTTTATTTACTTTGCCAGGCTCGTGTCAAAAATAATTTCGTAGGGGCAAGATTTTCCTGTTATATAAACTGCAGTTGACAGATCATTTATATTAGTTGTTTTATGGATAAACCGCTGGTGGTCAGTCCGATCTCCTTCATCAACCCTGGGGGAGATTTTCTGTCAGATGCCAATGCTGGGTCATCATTTCAACAATCCTTGAAACTCGGTTGATTAATTAGTAATTAAAGCCAGAATTAAAGAAGGTTTTCTACTCCCTTTTCATTTCTGTTGTAATTATTCTGGGTGTTACTATCGGATGAGTATGACGCTAGGCTGGATCAGGGAAAACCGGTCATAGCGTCATGTCCATTAAAATATCCAATATAACTGACTTGGCGGCTCGACTGCAGCCACTTCCCCACTGACGAAATGTGGCCTCCCTTTTTCTGTTCTATAAATACTTTCATGGCTTCTGCTCCAACGAACTTAAGTCACTGGTGCCTCCACAACAGGTGTTTACTCGTGCAACCAGATTAGCAACTGGGTCCCACCTATTCACAGTTAGGTTAGCCAAATGCAGACGACAATTCTACTCCTACAGCTTTTTCTCTCGCATTTCCCGCCTGTGGAATTCTCTCCCATATTCTTGCTTTCCTGATGGCTACAACCTCCAAGAATTTAAATGCAATGTCAATACTCATCTATTAATCACTGGATTCTAGCTCTCTCCCAACCCCGTATATCCTTCCCTTTCCCTCCACCTATGTACCTGTCATCACACCTGCATTCTCATCTTTCTACTGCTCTTTTCTAACTCGTCTGTACTCCTCACTCTCTTCTAATTAATCTTTTTACAGTTATGTAGCCCCCCCCCGCACATCAGTGGCATTTCCGCCTTGCTCGGAGTGAAATGATTAAAAAAAATAGCTACATAAACATGAAAACGCGCCTACAAAATATTTATAAATCAATAACACGCAATAAAGTGCTTACATCTTAAAACACACCAACTAAATCGTGCAATACAAAACCATAGAATACAAATCAAATACGGTGTTTTATTAGCCATCATAATTTAGGGCCAAGAATTTTTTCCCGTTCGAAACAATCCTGCACATATACAAATCTACCATCCACCCGTGCATTGAGTATTGCTGCCATATCTGGTCGGGTGCTTCTGCTATCCACCTAGGTGTCCTCGACCAAATCCAACGGAGAATCTGTAATGTAATCGATCCCGACTTGGCAGCTAGGATACAGTCGCTTTCTCACCGACGCAATGTGGCTTCCCTGTGTCTCTTCTACAAATACTTTCACGGATTCTGCTCCGATGAACTTAGCTCACTGGTGCCCCCTATATATGAATTTCCTCGAGCCACAAGATTAGCAACTAGGCCCCACCCTTTTACTGTGAAACCAATAAATTGTAAACGCAAATTCTACTCCAGTAGCTTCTTTTCTCGCACTTCCCGCCTGTGGAATTCCCTTTCGAATACTTGCTTTCCCGACAGCTATACTCTCCAAGAATTTAAATGTGAAGTCAATAGTCATCTCCTATCTCACTAACCTGCATCCTCTCTCTCATGCTTTTTTCTTCGTCCACACCAATCTCAGCAGTATTGTCTTCCTTCTCCTACTCTATTCCTGACATCCCCTGCAACCTCTCACTCTTTCTCATAACATTCCTCCTATGTAACCCCCTGCACAACAGTGGCAGTAAAATGCCTTGCTTGAGATGATATTATTATAAAAAAATTACATACTATTAAAATTTGTATATAAAATGGGGGATCAATTCCACATAACAATCAATATATAAACTGATCCCTACCTTTATGGACACAGTCATCCTACTCTTATCCACTTCCTGACATCCACTCTTTCTCAGAACTTTCTTCCTATGTAACCCCCTGCAAAACAGTGGCAGTAAGATGCCTTGCTTGGGGCGATATGATTATAAAAAAAAACAAAAAAATTCTCAGATATAAACATTAGAGAATGTGAAACTTAGATCGGAACATGTTAATAATCATAATAATAATAAAACAAATTTCTAATAGCTACTATGGAGAGGATGATGTGATGAGCCCTGTCGGATATTGTGCCGTTACTGTGGATAGGATGATGTGGTGAGCCCTGTCGGATATTGTGCTGTTACTGTGGATAGGATGATGTGGTGAACCCTGTCGGATATTGTGCCGTTACTGTGGATAGGATGATGTGGTGAGCCATGTGGGATATTGTGCCGTTATTGTGGATAGGATGATGTGGTGAGCCATGTGGGATATTGTGCCGTTACTGTAAATAGGATGATGTGGTGAGCCCTGTCGGATATTGTGCTGTTACTGTGGATAGGATGATGTGGTGAACCCTGTCGGATATTGTGCCGTTACTGTGGATAGGATGATGTGGTGAGCCATGTGGGATATTGTGCCGTTATTGTGGATAGGATGATGTGGTGAGCCGTCTTGGATATTGTGCCGTTACTGTAAATAGGATGATGTGGTGAGCCCTATCGGATATTGTGCCGTTACTGTGGATAGGAAGATGTGGTGAGCCCTGTGGGCTAGTGTGCCGTTACTGTGGATAGGATGATGTGGTGAGCCCTGTCGGATAGTGTGTCGTTACTGTGGATAGGATGATGTGGTGAGCCCTGTCGGATATTTTGCCGTTACTGTGAATAGGATGATGTGGTGAGCCCTGTCGGATATTGTGCCGTTACTGTGGATAGGATGATGTGGTGAGCCCTGTCGGATATTGTGCCGTTACTGTGGATAGGATGATGTGGTGAACCCTGTCGGATAGTGTGCCGTTACTGTGGATAGGATGATGTGGTGAGACCTGTCGGATAGTGTGCCGTTACTGTGGATAGGGTGATGTGGTGAGACCTGTCGGATAGTGTGCCGTTACTGTGGATAGGATGATGTGGTAAGCCCTGTCGGATAGTGTGCCGTTACTGTGAATAGGATGATGTGGTGAGCCCATTCGGATATTGTGCCGTTACTGTAAATAGGATGATGTGGTGAGCCCATTCGGATATTGTGCCGTTACTGTGGATAGGATGATGTGGTGAGCCCTGTCGGATATTGTGCCGTTACTGTGGATAGGATGATGTGGTGAGCCCTGTCGGATATTGTGCCGTTACTGTGGATAGGAGGATGTGGTGAGCCCTGTCGGATATTGTGCCGTTACTGTGGATAGGGTTATGTGGTGAGACCTGTCGGATATTGTGCCGTTACTGTGGATAGGGTTATGTGGTGAGACCTGTCGGATATTGTGCCGTTACTGTGGATAGGGTGATGTGGTGAGCCCTGTCGGATATTGTGCCGTTACTGTGGATAGGGTGATGTGGTGAGCCCTGTCGGATATTGTGCCGTTACTGTGGGTAGGGTGATGTGGTGAGACCTGTCGGATATTGTGCCGTTACTGTGGATAGGATGATGTGGTGAGCCCATTCGGATATTGTGCCGTAACTGTAAATAGGATGATGTGGTGAGCCCTGTCGGATAGTGTGCCGTTATTGTGGATAGGATGATGTGGTGAGACCTGTCGGATATTGTGCCGTTACTGTGGATAGGATGATGTGGTGAGACCTGTCGGATATTGTGCCGTTACTGTGGATAGGATGATGTGGTGAGCCCTGTCGGATATTGTGCCGTTATTGTGGATAGGATGATGTGGTGAGCCCTGTCGGATATTGTGCCGTTACTGTGGATAGGATGATGTGGTGAGCCCTGTCGGATATTGTGCCGTTACTGTGGATAGGGTGATGTGGTGAGACCTGTCGGATAGTGTGCCGTTACTGTGGATAGGGTGATGTGGTGAGACCTGTCGGATAGTGTACCGTTACTGTGGATAGGGTGATGTGGTGAGACCTGTCGGATAGTGTGCCGTTACTGTGGATAGGATGATGTGGTAAGCCCTGTCGGATAGTGTGCCGTTACTGTGAATAGGATAATGTGGTGAGCCCATTCGGATATTGTGCCGTTACTGTAAATAGGATGAAGTGGTGAGCCCATTTCGGATATTGTGCCGTTATTGTGGATAGGATGATGTGGTGAGCCCTGTCGGATATTGTGCCGTTACTGTGGATAGGATGATGTGGTGAGCCCTGTCGGATATGTGCCCTTATTGTGGATAGGATGATGTGGTGAGCCCTGTCGGATAGTGTACCTTTATTGTGGATAGGATGATGTGGTGAGACCTGTCGGATATTGTGCCGTTACTGTGGATAGGATGATGTGGGTGAGACCTGTCCGGATAGTGTACCGTGCAACGGTAGAGATGATGGTGGACCTAATGGATGATATTCTGTTCTATGAATGGAATGTGATACAATGACACTATATGAATAGTGTGTGGTACGTAACAAATGGAAAGTGAAATATAGTGAACAAATACAAGGACGTGTAGATAACGGTACGGATGATCTCGTGAACAGTGGGATTGTAGTGCTGTGGACGAGATGATATGGTGAATACCATCAGTTATTATTACCATTACTGCTGAATGGAAGGACGTTTTGATAGAGCACTATAATCAGATGTTGTATTGTATGAATGGGATAATCAAGAACATGGGGTGTCGTTATAATGGATAAGGGTATTTATAAGGTTTTCAGCGATGATGGTGTGGTCTCAGGATGAGTTACTACCGTGGGACACTATAGTGTTGTACCGTTACTGTGGATAGGGTGATGTGGTGAGCCCTGTCGGATATTGTGCCGTTACTGTGGATAGGGTGATGTGGTGAGACCTGTCGGATATTGTACCGTTACTGTGGATAGGATGATGTGGTGAGCCCTGTCGGATATTGTGCCGTTACTGTGGATAGGATGATGTGGTGACCCTGTCAGATATTGTGCCGTTACTGTGGATAGGATGATGTGGTGAGCCCATTCGGATATTGTGCCGTAACTGTAAATAGGATGATGTGGTGAGCCCTGTCGGATATTGTGCCGTTATTGTGGATAGGATGATGTGGTGAGCCCTGTCGGATATTGTGCCGTTACTGTGGATAGGATGATGTGGTGAGCCCTGTCGGATATTGTGCCCTTATTGTGGATAGGATGATGTGGTGAGCCTGTCGGATAGTGTGCCGTTATTGTGGATAGGATGATGTGGTGAGACCTGTCGGATATTGTGCCGTTACTGTGTGGATAGGATGATGTGGTGAGCCCTGTCGGATATTCCGTTACTGTGGATAGGATGATGCTTGGTGAGCCCTGTCGGATATTGTGCCGTTACTGTGGATAGGGGTGATGTGGTGAGCCCTGTCGGATATTGTGCCGTTACTGTGGATAGGGTGATGTGGTGAGCCCTGTCGGATATTGTGCCGTTACTGTGGATAGGGTGATGCTGGTGAGCCCTGTCGGATATTGTGCCGTTACTGTGGATAGGATGATGTGGTACCATTGTTCTAGGATGTTGTACCGTAACTGTAAATAGGATGATGTGGTGAGCCTGTCGGATAGTGTGCCGTTATTGTGGATAGGATGATGTGGTGAGACCTGTCGGATATTGTGCCGTTACTGTGGATAGGATGATGTGGTGAGCCCTGTCGGATATTGTGCCGTTACTGTGGATAGGATGATGGGGTGAGCCCGTCGGATATTGTGCCGTTAGTGTGGATAGGGTGATGTGGTGAGACCTGTCGGATAGTGTGCCGTTACTGTGGATAGGGTGATGTGGTGAGACCTGTCGGATAGTGTGCCGTTACTGTGGATAGGATGATGTGGTGAGCCCTGTCGGATATTGTGCCGTTACTGTAAATAGGATGATGTGGTGAGCCCTGTCGGATATTGTGCCGTTATTGTGGATAGGATGATGTGGTGAGCCCTGTCGGATAGTGTGCCGTTACTGTAAATAGGATGATGTGGTGAGACCTGTTGGATATTGTGCCGTTACTGTGGATAGGGTGATGTGGTGAGACCTGTCGGATAGTGTGCCGTTACTGTGGATAGGATGATGTGGTAAGCCCTGTCGGATAGTGTGCCGTTACTGTGAATAGGATAATGTGGTGAGCCCATTCGGATATTGTGCCGTTACTGTAAATAGGATGATGTGGTGAGCCCATTCGGATATTGTGCCGTTACTGTGGATAGGATGATGTGGTGAGCCCTGTCGGATATTGTGCCGTTACTGTGGATAGGATGATGTGGTGAGCCCTGTCGGATATTGTGCCGTTACTGTGGATAGGATGATGTGGTGAGCCCTGTCGGATATTGTGCCGTTACAGTGGAAAGGGTGATGTGGTGAGACCTGTCGGATATTGTGCCGTTACTGTGGATAGGGTGATGTGGTGAGCCCTGTTGGATATTGTGCCGTTACTGTGGATATGGTGATGTGGTGAGACCTGTCGGATATTGTGCCGTTACTGTGGATAGGGTGATGTGGTGAGACCTGTCGGATATTGTGCCGTTATTGTGGATAGGATGATGTGGTGAGCCCATTCGGATATTGTGCCGTTACTGTGGATAGGATGATGTGGTGAGCCCTGTCGGATATTGTGCCGTTACTGTGGATAGGATGATGTGGTGAGCCCTGTCGGATATTGTGCCGTTACTGTGGATAGGATGATGTGGTGAGCCCTGTCGGATATTGTGCCGTTACTGTGGATAGGATGATGTGGTGAGCCCTGTCGGATATTGTGCCTTTACAGTGGATAGGGTGATGTGGTGAGACCTGTCGGATATTGTGCCGTTACTGTGGATAGGGTGATGTGGTGAGCCCTGTTGGATATTGTGCCCTTATTGTGGATAGGATGATGTGGTGAGCCCTGTCGGATAGTGTGCCGTTACTGTGGATAAGATGATGTGGTGAGCCCTGTCGGATATTGTGCCGTTACTGTAAATAGGATGATGTGGTGAGCCCTGTCGGATATTGTGCCGTTATTGTGGATAGGATGATGTGGTGAGCCCTGTCGGATATTGTGCCCTTATTGTGGATAGGATGATGTGGTGAGCCCTGTCGGATAGTGTGCCGTTATTGTGGATAGGATGATGTGGTGAGACCTGTCGGATATTGCGCCGTTACTGTGGATAGGGTGATGTGGTGAGACCTGTCGGATAGTGTGCCGTTACTGTGGATAGGATGATATGGTGAGCCCTGTCGGATAGTGTGCCGTTACTGTGGATAGGATGATGTGGTGAGCCCTATCGGATATTGTGCCGTTACTGTAAATAGGATGATGTGGTGAGCCCTGTCGGATAGTGTGCCGTTACTGTGGATAGGATGATGTGGTGAGCCCTGTCGGATAGTGTGCCGTTACTTTGGATAGGATGATGTGGTGAGCCCTATCGGATATTGTGCCGTTACTGTAAATAGGATGATGTGGTGAGCCCTTTCGGATATTGTGCCGTTACTGTGGATAGGATGATGTGGTGAGCCCTGTCGGATATTGTGCCGTTACTGTGGATAGGATGATGTGGTGAGCCCTGTCGCATATTGTGCCGTTACAGTGGATAGGGTGATGTGGTGAGACCTGTCGGATATTGTGCCGTTACTGTGGATAGGGTGATGTGGTGAGCCCTGTTGGATATTGTGCCGTTACTGTGGATATGGTGATGTGGTGAGACCTGTCGGATATTGTGCCGTTACTGTGGATAGGGTGATGTGGTGAGACCTGTCGGATATTGTGCCGTTATTGTGGATAGGATGATGTGGTGAGCCCTGTCGGATAGTGTGCCGTTATTGTGGATAGGATGATGTGGTGAGACCTGTCGGATATTGTGCCGTTACTGTGGATAGGGTGATGTGGTGAGACCTGTCGGATAGTGTGCCGTTACTGTGGATAGGATGATATGGTGAGCCCTGTCGGATAGTGTGCCGTTACTGTGGATAGGATGATGTGGTGAGCCCTATCGGATATTGTGCCGTTACTGTAAATAGGATGATGTGGTGAGCCCTGTCGGATAGTGTGCCGTTACTGTGGATAGGATGATGTGGTGAGACCTGTCGGATAGTGTGCCGTTACTGTGGATAGGATGATATGGTGAGCCTTGTCGGATATTGTGCCGTTACTGTAAATAGGATGATGTGGTGAGCCCTGTCGGATATTGTGCCGTTACTGTGAATAGGATGATGTGGTGAGCCCTGTCGGATATTGTGCCCTTATTGTGGATAGGATGATGTGGTGAGCCCTGTCGGATAGTGTGCCGTTATTGTGGATAGGATGATGTGGTGAGCCCTGTCGGATATTGTGCCGTTACTGTGGATAGGATGATGTGGTGAGCCCTGTCGGATATTGTGCTCTTATTGTGGATAGGATGATGTGGTGAGCCCTGTCGGATAGTGTGCCGTTATTGTGGATAGGATGATGTGGTGAGACATGTCGGATATTGTGCCGTTACTGTGGATAGGATGATGTGGTGAGCCCTATCGGATATTGTGCCGTTACTGTAAATAGGATGATGTGGTGAGCCCTGTCGGATAGTGTGCCGTTACTGTGGATAGGGTTATGTGGTGAGACCTGTCGGATAGTGTGCCGTTACTGTGGATAGGATGATGTGGTGAGACCTGTCGGATATTGTGCCGTTACTGTAAATAGGATGATGTGGTGAGACCTGTCGGATATTGTGCCGTTACTGTGGATAGGGTGATGTGGTGAGACCTGTCGGATATTGTGCCGTTACTGTGGATAGGGTGATGTGGTGAGCCCTGTCGGATATTGTGCCGTTATTGTGGATAGGATGATGTAGTGAGCCCTGTCGCATAGTGTGCCGTTACTGTAAACAGGATGATGTGGTGAGACCTGTCGGATATTGTGCCGTTACTTTGGATAGGGTTATGTGGTGAGACCTGTCGGATAGTGTGCCGTTACTGTGGATAGGATGATGTGGTGAGCCCTGTCGGATATTGTGCCGTTACTGTAAATAGGATGATGTGGTGAGCCCTGTCGGATATTGTGCCGTTATTGTGGATAGGATGATGTGGTGAGCCCTGTCGGATAGTGTGCCGTTACTGTAAATAGGATGATGTGGTGAGACCTGTTGGATATTGTGCCGTTACTGTGGATAGGATGATGTGGTAAGCCCTGTCGGATAGTGTGCCGTTACTGTGAATAGGATAATGTGGTGAGCCCATTCGGATATTGTGCCGTTACTGTAAATAGGATGATGTGGTGAGCCCATTCGGATATTGTGCCGTTACTGTGGATAGGATGATGTGGTGAGCCCTGTCGGATATTGTGCCGTTACTGTGGATAGGATGATGTGGTGAGCACTGTCGGATATTGTGCCGTTGCTGTGGATAGGATGATGTGGTGAGCCCTGTCGGATATTGTGCCGTTACAGTGGATAGGGTGATGTGGTGAGACCTGTCGGATATTGTGCCGTTACTGTAAATAGGATGATGTGGTGAGCCCTGTCGGATAGTGTGCCGTTACTGTGGATAGGATGATGTGGTGAGCCCTGTCGGATAGTGTGCCGTTACTTTGGATAGGATGATGTGGTGAGCCCTATCGGATATTGTGCCGTTACTGTAAATAGGATGATGTGGTGAGCCCTTTCGGATATTGTGCCGTTACTGTGGATAGGATGATGTGGTGAGCCCTGTCGGATATTGTGCCGTTACTGTGGATAGGATGATGTGGTGAGCCCTGTCGGATATTGTGCCGTTACAGTGGATAGGGTGATGTGGTGAGACCTGTCGGATATTGTGCCGTTACTGTGGATAGGGTGATGTGGTGAGCCCTGTTGGATATTGTGCCGTTACTGTGGATATGGTGATGTGGTGAGACCTGTCGGATATTGTGCCGTTACTGTGGATAGGGTGATGTGGTGAGACCTGTCGGATATTGTGCCGTTATTGTGGATAGGATGATGTGGTGAGCCCTGTCGGATAGTGTGCCGTTACTGTGGATAGGATGATGTGGTGAGCCCTGTCGGATATTGTGCCGTTACTGTATATAGGATGATGTGGTGAGCCCTGTCGGATATTGTGCCGTTATTGTGGATAGGATGATGTGGTGAGCCCTGTCGGATATTGTGCCGTTACTGTGGATAGGATGATGTGGTGAGCCCTGTCGGATATTGTGCCCTTATTGTGGATAGGATGATGTGGTGAGCCCTGTCGGATAGTGTGCCTTTATTGTGGATAGGATGATGTGGTGAGACCTGTCGGATATTGTGCCGTTACTGTGGATAGGATGATGTGGTGAGACCTGTCGGATAGTGTGCCGTTACTGTGGATAGGGTGATGTGGTGAGACCTGTCGGATAGTGTGCCGTTACTGTGGATAGGATGATGTGGTAAGCCCTGTCGGATAGTGTGCCGTTACTGTGAATAGGATGATGTGGTGAGCCCATTCGGATATTGTGCCGTTACTGTAAATAGGATGATGTGGTGAGCCCATTCGGATATTGTGCCGTTACTGTGGATAGGATGATGTGGTGAGCCCTGTCGGATATTGTGCCGTTACTGTGGATAGGATGATGTGGTGAGCCCTGTCGGATATTGTGCCGTTACTGTGGATAGGATGATGTGGTGAGCCCTGTCGGATATTGTGCCGTTACTGTGGATAGGGTGATGTGGTGAGACCTGTCGGATATTGTGCCGTTACTGTGGATAGGGTTATGTGGTGAGACCTGTCGGATATTGTGCCGTTACTGTGGATAGGGTGATGTGGGTAGAGCCCTGTCGGATATTGTACCGTTACTGTGGATAGGGTGATGTGGTGAGACCTGTCGGATATTGTACCGTTACTGTGGATAGGATGATGTGGTGAGCCCTGTCGGATATTGTGCCGTTACTGTGGATAGGATGATGTGGTGAGCCCTGTCAGATATTGTGCCGTTACTGTGGATAGGATGATGTGGTGAGCCCATTCGGATATTGTGCCGTAACTGTAAATAGGATGATGTGGTGAGCCCTGTCGGATATTGTGCCGTTATTGTGGATAGGATGATGTGGTGAGCCCTGTCGGATATTGCAGTGTGGATAGGATGATGTGGTGAGCCCTGTCGGATATTGTGCCCTTATTGTGGATAGGATGATGTGGTGAGCCCTGTCGGATAGTGTGCCGTTATTGTGGATAGGATGATGTGGTGAGACCTGTCGGATATTGTGCCGTTACTGTGGATAGGATGATGTGGTGAGCCCTGTGGATGTTGCCGTTACTGTGGATAGGATGATGTGGTGAGCCCTGTCGGATATTGTGCCGTTACTGTGGATAGGGTAGTGTGGTGAGCCCTGTCGGATATTGTGCCGTTACTGTGGATAGGGTGATGTGGTAGGCCCTGTCGGATATTGTGCCGTTACTGTGGATAGGGGTGATGTGGTGAGCCCTGTCGGATATTGTGCCGTTACTGTGGATAGGATGATGTGGTGAGCCCATTCGGATATTGTGCCGTAACTGTAAATAGGATGATGTGGTGAGCCCTGTCGGATAGTGTGCCGTTATTGTGGATAGGATGATGTGGTGAGACCTGTCGGATATTGTGCCGTTACTGTGGATAGGATGATGTGGTGACCCTGTCGGATATTGTGCCGTTACTGTGGATAGGATGATGTGCGACCCTGTCGGATATTGTGCCGTTATTGTGGATAGGATGATGTGGTGAGCCCTGTCGGATATTGTGCCGTTACTGTGGATAGGATGATGGGGTGAGCCCTGTCGGATATTGTGCCGTTGGTGTGGATAGGGTGATGTGGTGAGACCTGTCGGATAGTGTGCCGTTACTGTGGATAGGGTGATGTGGTGAGACCTGTCGGATAGTGTGCCGTTACTGTGGATAGGATGATGTGGTGAGCCCTGTCGGATATTGTGCCGTTACTGTAAATAGGATGATGTGGTGAGCCCTGTCGGATATTGTGCCGTTATTGTGGATAGGATGATGTGGTAGGCCTGTCGGATAGTGTACCGTTACTGTAAATAGGATGATGGTGAGACCTGTTGGATATTGTGCCGTTACTGTGGATAGGGTGATGTGGTGAGACCTGTCGGATAGTGTGCCGTTACTGTGGATAGGATGATGTGGTAAGCCCTGTCGGATAGTGTGCCGTTACTGTGAATAGGATAATGTGGTGAGCCCATTCGGATATTGTGCCGTTACTGTAAATAGGATGATGTGGTGAGCCCATTCGGATATTGTGCCGTTACTGTGGATAGGATGATGTGGTGAGCCCTGTCGGATATTGTGCCGTTACTGTGGATAGGATGATGTGGTGAGCCCTGTCGGATATTGTGCCGTTACTGTGGATAGGATGATGTGGTGAGCCCTGTCGGATATTGTGCCGTTACAGTGGAAAGGGTGATGTGGTGAGACCTGTCGGATATTGTGCCGTTACTGTGGATAGGGTGATGTGGTGAGCCCTGTTGGATATTGTGCCGTTACTGTGGATATGGTGATGTGGTGAGACCTGTCGGATATTGTGCCGTTACTGTGGATAGGGTGATGTGGTGAGACCTGTCGGATATTGTGCCGTTATTGTGGATAGGATGATGTGGTGAGCCCATTCGGATATTGTGCCGTTACTGTGGATAGGATGATGTGGTGAGCCCTGTCGGATATTGTGCCGTTACTGTGGATAGGATGATGTGGTGAGCCCTGTCGGATATTGTGCCGTTACTGTGGATAGGATGATGTGGTGAGCCCTGTCGGATATTGTGCCGTTACTGTGGATAGGATGATGTGGTGAGCCCTGTCGGATATTGTGCCTTTACAGTGGATAGGGTGATGTGGTGAGACCTGTCGGATATTGTGCCGTTACTGTGGATAGGGTGATGTGGTGAGCCCTGTTGGATATTGTGCCCTTATTGTGGATAGGATGATGTGGTGAGCCCTGTCGGATAGTGTGCCGTTACTGTGGATAAGATGATGTGGTGAGCCCTGTCGGATATTGTGCCGTTACTGTAAATAGGATGATGTGGTGCGCCCTGTCGGATATTGTGCCGTTATTGTGGATAGGATGATGTGGTGAGCCCTGTCGGATATTGTGCCCTTATTGTGGATAGGATGATGTGGTGAGCCCTGTCGGATAGTGTGCCGTTATTGTGGATAGGATGATGTGGTGAGACCTGTCGGATATTGCGCCGTTACTGTGGATAGGGTGATGTGGTGAGACCTGTCGGATAGTGTGCCGTTACTGTGGATAGGATGATATGGTGAGCCCTGTCGGATAGTGTGCCGTTACTGTGGATAGGATGATGTGGTGAGCCCTATCGGATATTGTGCCGTTACTGTAAATAGGATGATGTGGTGAGCCCTGTCGGATAGTGTGCCGTTACTGTGGATAGGATGATGTGGTGAGCCCTGTCGGATAGTGTGCCGTTACTTTGGATAGGATGATGTGGTGAGCCCTATCGGATATTGTGCCGTTACTGTAAATAGGATGATGTGGTGAGCCCTTTCGGATATTGTGCCGTTACTGTGGATAGGATGATGTGGTGAGCCCTGTCGGATATTGTGCCGTTACTGTGGATAGGATGATGTGGTGAGCCCTGTCGCATATTGTGCCGTTACAGTGGATAGGGTGATGTGGTGAGACCTGTCGGATATTGTGCCGTTACTGTGGATAGGGTGATGTGGTGAGCCCTGTTGGATATTGTGCCGTTACTGTGGATATGGTGATGTGGTGAGACCTGTCGGATATTGTGCCGTTACTGTGGATAGGGTGATGTGGTGAGACCTGTCGGATATTGTGCCGTTATTGTGGATAGGATGATGTGGTGAGCCCTGTCGGATAGTGTGCCGTTATTGTGGATAGGATGATGTGGTGAGACCTGTCGGATATTGTGCCGTTACTGTGGATAGGGTGATGTGGTGAGACCTGTCGGATAGTGTGCCGTTACTGTGGATAGGATGATATGGTGAGCCCTGTCGGATAGTGTGCCGTTACTGTGGATAGGATGATGTGGTGAGCCCTATCGGATATTGTGCCGTTACTGTAAATAGGATGATGTGGTGAGCCCTGTCGGATAGTGTGCCGTTACTGTGGATAGGATGATGTGGTGAGACCTGTCGGATAGTGTGCCGTTACTGTGGATAGGATGATATGGTGAGCCTTGTCGGATATTGTGCCGTTACTGTAAATAGGATGATGTGGTGAGCCCTGTCGGATATTGTGCCGTTATTGTGGATAGGATGATGTGGTGAGCCCTGTCGGATAGTGTGCCGTTACTGTAAATAGGATGATGTGGTGAGACCTGTTGGATATTGTGCCGTTACTGTGGATAGGATGATGTGGTAAGCCCTGTCGGATAGTGTGCCGTTACTGTGAATAGGATAATGTGGTGAGCCCATTCGGATATTGTGCCGTTACTGTAAATAGGATGATGTGGTGAGCCCATTCGGATATTGTGCCGTTACTGTGGATAGGATGATGTGGTGAGCCCTGTCGGATATTGTGCCGTTACTGTGGATAGGATGATGTGGTGAGCACTGTCGGATATTGTGCCGTTGCTGTGGATAGGATGATGTGGTGAGCCCTGTCGGATATTGTGCCGTTACAGTGGATAGGGTGATGTGGTGAGACCTGTCGGATATTGTGCCGTTACTGTAAATAGGATGATGTGGTGAGCCCTGTCGGATAGTGTGCCGTTACTGTGGATAGGATGATGTGGTGAGCCCTGTCGGATAGTGTGCCGTTACTTTGGATAGGATGATGTGGTGAGCCCTATCGGATATTGTGCCGTTACTGTAAATAGGATGATGTGGTGAGCCCTTTCGGATATTGTGCCGTTACTGTGGATAGGATGATGTGGTGAGCCCTGTCGGATATTGTGCCGTTACTGTGGATAGGATGATGTGGTGAGCCCTGTCGGATATTGTGCCGTTACAGTGGATAGGGTGATGTGGTGAGACCTGTCGGATATTGTGCCGTTACTGTGGATAGGGTGATGTGGTGAGCCCTGTTGGATATTGTGCCGTTACCTGTGGATTAGGGTGGAGGGTGTGGTGAGACCTGTCGGATATTGTGCCGTTATTGTGGATAGGATGATGTGGTGAGCCCTGTCGGATAGTGTGCCGTTACTGTGGATAGGATGATGTGGTGAGCCCTGTCGGATATTGTGCCGTTACTGTATATAGGATGATGTGGTGAGCCCTGTCGGATATTGTGCCGTTATTGTGGATAGGATGATGTGGTGAGCCCTGTCGGATATTGTGCCGTTACTGTGGATAGGATGATGTGGTGAGCCCTGTCGGATATTGTGCCCTTATTGTGGATAGGATGATGTGGTGAGCCCTGTCGGATAGTGTGCCGTTATTGTGGATAGGATGATGTGGTGAGACCTGTCGGATATTGTGCCGTTACTGTGGATAGGGTGATGTGGTGAGACCTGTCGGATAGTGTGCCGTTACTGTGGATAGGATGATATGGTGAGCCCTGTCGGATAGTGTGCCGTTACTGTGGATAGGATGATGTGGTGAGCCCTATCGGATATTGTGCCGTTACTGTAAATAGGATGATGTGGTGAGCCCTGTCGGATAGTGTGCCGTTACTGTGGATAGGGTGATGTGGTGAGACCTGTCGGATAGTGTGCCGTTACTGTGGATAGGATGATATGGTGAGCTCTGTCGGATATTGTGCCGTTACTGTGAATAGGATGATTTGCTGAGCCCTATCGGATATTGTGCCGTTACTGTGGATAGGATGATGTGGTGAGTCTTGTCGGATATTGTGCCGTTACTGTAAATAGGATGATGTGGTGAGCCCTGTCGGATAGTGTGCTGTTACTGTGGATAGGGTGATGTGGTGAGACCTGTCGGATAGTGTGCCGTTACTGTGGATAGGATGATATGGTGAGCTCTGTCGGATATTGTGCCGTTACTGTGAATAGGATGATTTGCTGAGCCCTATCGGATATTGTGCCGTTACTGTGGATAGGATGATGTGGTGAGTCTTGTCGGATATTGTGCCGTTACTGTAAATAGGATGATGTGGTGAGCCCTGTCGGATAGTGTGCCGTTACTGTGGATAGGGTGATGTGGTGAGACCTGTCGGATAGTGTGCCGTTACTGTGGATAGGATGATATGGTGAGCTCTGTCGGATATTGTGCCGTTACTGTGAATAGGATGATTTGCTGAGCCCTATCGGATATTGTGCCGTTACTGTGGATAGGATGATGTGGTGAGTCTTGTCGGATATTGTGCCGTTACTGTGAATAGGATGATGTGGTGAGCCCTGTCGGATATTGTGCCGTTACTGTCGATAGGGTGATGTGGTGAGACCTGTCGGATAGTGTGCCGTTACTGTGGATAGGATGATATGGTGAGCTCTGTCGGATATTGTGCCGTTACTGTGAATAGGATGATTTGCTGAGCCCTATCGGATATTGTGCCGTTACTGTGGATAGGATGATGTGGTGAGTCTTGTCGGATATTGTGCCGTTACTGTGAATAGGATGATGTGGTGAGCCCTGTCGGATATTGTGCCGTTACTGTGGATAGGATGATGTGGTGAGCCCTGTCGGATATTGTTCCCTTATTGTGGATAGGATGATGTGGTGAGCCCTGTCGGATAGTGTGCCGTTATTGTGGATAGGATGATGTGGTGAGACCTGTCGGATATTGTGCCGTTACTGTGGATAGGGTGATGTGGTGAGACCTGTCGGATAGTGTGCCGTTACTGTGGATAGGATGATATGGTGAGCCCTGTCGGATAGTGTGCCGTTACTGTGGATAGGATGATGTGGTGAGCCCTATCGGATATTGTGCCGTTACTGTAAATAGGATGATGTGGTGAGCCCTGTCGGATAGTGTGCCGTTACTGTGGATAGGGTGATGTGGTGAGACCTGTCGGATAGTGTGCCGTTACTGTGGATAGGATGATATGGTGAGCTCTGTCGGATATTGTGCCGTTACTGTGAATAGGATGATTTGCTGAGCCCTATCGGATATTGTGCCGTTACTGTGGATAGGATGATGTGGTGAGCCTTGTCGGATATTGTGCCGTTACTGTAAATAGGATGATGTGGTGAGCCCTGTCGGATATTGTGCCGTTACTGTGAATAGGATGATGTGGTGAGCCCTGTCGGATATTGTGCCGTTACTGTGAATAGGATGATGTGGTGACCCCTGTCGGATAGTGTGCCGTTACTGTGAATAGGATGATATGGTGAGCCCTGTCGGATATTGTGCCGTTACTGTGGATAGGATGATGTGGTGAGCCCTGTCGGATATTGTGCCGTTACTGTGAATAGGATGATGTGGTAAGCCCTGTCGGATATTGCGCCGTTACTGTGAATAGGATGATGTGGTGACCCCTGTCGGATAGTGTGCCGTTTCTGTGAATAGGATGATATGGTGAGCCCTGTCGGATATTGTGCCGTTACTGTGGATAGGATGATATGGTGAGCCCTGTCGGATATTGTGCCGTTACTGTGAATAGGATGATGTGGTAAGCCCTGTCGGATATTGCGCCGTTACTGTGGATAGGATGATGTGGTGAGCCCTGTCGGATATTGTGCCGTTACTGTGGATAGGATGATATGGTGAGCCCTGTCGGATATTGTGCCGTTACTGTGAATAGGATGATTTGCTGAGCCCTATCGGATATTGTGCCGTTACTCTGGATAGGATGATGTGGTGAGCCTTGTCGGATATTGTGCCGTTACTGTAAATAGGACGATGTGGTGAGCCCATTCGGATATTGTGCCGTTACTGTGGATAGGATGATGTGGTGAGCCCTGTCGGATATTGTGCCGGTTACCCTGTGGATTAGGATGATGTGGTGAGCCCTGTCGGATATTGTGCCGTTACTGTGGATAGGGTGATGTGGTGAGACCTGTCGGATATTGTGCCGTTACTGTGGATAGGGTGATGTGGTGAGACCTGTCGGATATTGTGCCGTTACTGTGGATAGGATGATGTGGTGAGCCCTGTCGGATATTGTGCCGTTACTGTGGATAGGATGATGTGGTGAGCCCTGTCGGATATTGTGGCCTTATTGTGGATAGGATGATGTGGTGAGCCCTGTCGAATTTTGTGCTGTTAGAAAATTTACAATTACATTTGCCGCGATTGCAAACCGGCAGATCCTTTGGAATTCACTGGAAACTGAATGTGTCAAATCCTCTGAATATTTTCTTAAGCTATGTCGGTGATACTTGTTACCAAGTTTTTGCTGAGACAAGAAACGCTCTCGGTTAACGTCAAAGAAAACCCCCTTTGCTTTTTCTTTCAGTCAGTGAAGAAATTATAAAATCCGTGAAAGGTTTAGGCGCCAAATTCCTAACGGGGGAAAAAGATTTCCTCGACATTCCACACTTGTTCTTTTCTTTTTAGGTTTAGTTTTTGTAACTTCTGTCAGTTTATTTACAGGTTTTTACCCTTCTTTGCTATCTTTTCTTTTCTCAATAATAATAATAATAATAATCTTTGCATTTCACAGTAAACCAAGGGCAGAGAGAGAGGGGGGAGGAAAGAGAGAGAAAGCGGAATCGACATGTTTACAAGATACGCCATGCGGCTAGCAACCACCTGACTATTTAGCCGCCACACCTTGCATCCCTTCTTCAGCATCGCACTATGATACGCCGAGGTCGGGTACACCAAGATGGAGGGAGCGTACCCAATGCTGGCAGAACTATTAAATCCAACCTCCAACGCCTTTTACCTGCCCGCCAAACCCATCTACCTTTCAGGAGAATCACACGCCTACTATTTTTACAATTCGATGTTCATCGCTATTCAAACGGCGTTGAGATTTTCGTAAAAAACATTTTTTTCAGCAAGAACAGCTTTGTTACTAATCAAGCAGTGATATCAATCCTGATTTCATTCATTCAATGATATTAATCAATCAACGATATCAATCAATGATATCAATCAATCTATCATATCAATAAATGATATAAGTAAATGATATAAATCAATAATGTCAATCAATCAATGATATCAATTAATCAATGATAATAATCAGTGATATCAATCAATGATGTCAGTTAATGATATCAATTAATAAATGATATCAATAAATGATAAAAATCAATGATATCAGTCAGTCAATGTTATCAATCAATGATATCAATCAATCACTGATATCAGTCATGATAATCAATGATATCAATCAATGATATCAATTAATCAGTGACATCAATCAATCAAAACAAAAAATATCAATTAATGCTATCAATTAAGGATATAAATCAATCAATGATATTAATAAATTACATTAATCACTGATATCCATCGTGATATCAATCAATATATGATATCAATCAACGATATTAAGAAATGATATAAGTCAACCAGTGTTATAAATCAATCAATGATATCAATCATGATATCAATGAATAAGAATAAAAAATGATATCAATTAATGATGTTAATCAATCAATGATATCAATAAATCAGTGATATCAATCAAGATAACAATCAATCAGTGATATCAATCACTGATACATATCATGATATCAATAAATGAAATCAGTAGATGATATCAGTCAATGATATCAACTAATCAGTGATATCAATCAATCAATTAATCAATGATATCAATAAATGATATCAATCAAGCAATGATATCAATAAATGATATCAATCAATGATATCAATTAATCATTTATATCAATCAATGATATCAGTCAATGATATCAACCAATCAATCAATCAATCAATCAATGACATCAATAAATGATATTAATCAATGAATGATATCAATAAATGATGTCAATCAATGATATCAATTAATCATTGATATCAATCAATAATATTAGTCAATGATATCAACCAATCAGTGATATCAATCAATCAATTAATCAATGATATAAATAAATGATATCAATCAATCAATGATATCAATAAATGATGTCAATCAATGATATCAATTAATCATTGATATCAATCAATAATATCAGTCAATGATATCAACCAATCAGTGATATCAATCATGATATCAATCAATCAAACAATGATATCAATAAATGATATCAATTAATCATTGATATCAATCAATGATATCAGTGATAGCAATCATGATATCAATCAATTAATGATGCGCTCAAGGTGGCTTTTTTATTGTCGAAATGAAGAAACTTTGTAAAATTGTGTAACAATAAAGAAATATATTAACTGCATCTGCCGCTAAGAAAATCGCGTCCCTGTGTCGGACCAGAAAGTTTTCTCATCAGAATCCATCTTAGCTTACACCTTTAAAGATTTACTAGCAGTAAGAAAATCGGTTCAGCCGTTTCGGAGTCTATAGGTAACGGACACACACACACATACTGAGACAAAGTTCCATATATATATATATATATATATATATATATATATATATATATATTCCATATATATATACTAGCAGTATAGCCCGGTGTTGCTCGGGTGTAATGAAAACTTTAAAACTAATCCATGGTCCTGGAGCTCAGACTCTTTGGACGTTGGCACGAAAGACTAAAAAACAATAGTTGTTTCCAGTGAAACCATAGACTGACAGAAGAATGAATGGATGTAAGCCAAATTTTGATTTCCTGGTATCGATATCAAATAAGTTTTTTCGTCGTAAACTGAATTTTGTAGGCTAAATACGTCCCCTGAGTAAATGGTATCATGGCTGAGACTAAGAACTACAATTATACCTACTTAGAGCCAAACCCGAAGCAAAAACTAAAATAAAAGGGCTGAAAAAATACAGACATACAAGCAGATACACACACACAAACATCTTGCTTGATATATATATATATATATATATATATATATATATATATATATATATATATATCGATTTTCTGTACTATTTTAAGAACTACAACCTTGAAACTTCTGAATATCGTTACTTCTGTCTTTGTCTATGAGTGTATCAAATTTGATTAAAATCGGACCACTTCTTCTATAACCCGATTTTTTCGATTATCGATTTTCGATATTTATCGGGGGTACCTCGACCCAACGCTAGCTAAGAACACTCGCAGACGCTCATAGTACAACTGTGTAAATTTTCAAGAAAATCGGTTCAGCCGTTTCGGAGTCTATAGGTAACACACACACACACACACACACACACACACTGACAAAGTTCCATTTATAAATAAGTCTAGATCATTCGTCCGTGCATTGAATACTGCTGCCATATTTGGGCGGGTGCCCCGGTTATTCATTTCGCCGGTCTCGATTAAATCCAAACGAGGATCCCGATTTGTCATATTTATGAATATTCTAAATATTTAATGTTCTAAATTATTTATAATTCATCATCTATATTTTGAACGAGCAGTCCCGTGCCGTCAAAGATGACGGCAAAATATTTATATCTTAATGCCGTCTAAAATGGTGACAACACATATATTGATGTACCTACAATTGAGTATCTTACATTAAGGTATAAGAAAAAATACAAACTCCTGATCGTAACAAGATGGAAATATTATATATATATGTATATATACATATATATTGATGATTTAATACTTAATTTTTGGACCTAATAGGGTTAGACTAGTACACATATGTATTTAAGTGTTCGATACAATTATATTGTAGAACTTTTGAATATTTTCGATTATTAAACGAGTTATTTCACTACCCAGGTTTCTACCCTGAGTGGTGTCTTCAGGTGATTTTTAATAACTGATTTTACCTTTTACCGTTTTTCTTTTTCAGAACGCTCTTGTAACGGATGTGCGTTGTGGTGCAGTGGATATCGGCTCGAAACGAGAAATCGGGGAGCCGAGTTCGAATTTCAGTTGAATTTATTGCATTCATTTACGCGCAAATACCCTTGGGAAAGGTATTAATCCGTCTATTCCTTCTAGTTATGGGTTAAATAACAGGACAGATTGGGTTCTATAGCCTTGGTCGGCAACCAGTCTACCACAGAAAGCAATGGCAACCTACTGCGGGATAATCTTCTGCCCAGTCAGTCATGTCTCTTTCGAGACATGATCGCCCAAGCGTGTTTCACGTATGGCACTTAACTGACTGAATAGTTGGAAAGGCAATTAATGCTCCTACTGGGCATAAAGTGGGGGATCTGTTTTCTATTGTTATGAATTAATAAACTGATCTCCTGCTAATTACTACTTAATAATATAATACATCTCTTTCCCCTCTAGTTATGGGTTAAATAACAGGACAGACTGGTTTCTATAGCCTTGGTCGGCAACCAGTCTACCACAGAAAGCAATGGCAAACTACTGCGGGATAATCTTCTGCCCAGTCAGTCATGTCTTTTTCGAGACATGATCACCCAAGCGTGTTTCACGTATGGCACTTAACTGACTGAATAAAAATTCTCGATAGTAGCGGTTCTTAAAAATAAGCTGGAGTTTCTGGGACATGTAATGAGGAAGGAGGGCTTGGAGAATCTGATACTCACAGGACAGATAGAAGGAAAGAGAAACAGAGAAAAGCAACACTTGATGGGCTTGAGCAAATGGATAGCCGCATAGGGTTTGAGAGGAGTAACAAGAAAAAGCGTGTTAAGAGCTACAAGGGATAAGAAGATGTGGAGGACCATGATTGCTTATGTCCTGAAGGGACACGGTACATAGAAGAAGAAGAAAAAATATTTCCTACCAATGGAATACGAAGAGACTGACGATGATTTCACCGTATGTACGTGTCATGACGGGTCTTAGTTGTAAAAGTCTGAACTAAAAAAGAAGCCCATCTAAATATTTGCCATGGAAAGAGTGTTAGCATAACTGGAGATTATCAATATTTCACTCATGGGGAAGTCGAGTGGGAAATAGTTAATCACTCACAATGCTATGTAAACGCTTTAGAAATTAGTAGAGATATTAATGAGTATAGCAGGTCTACTTGAAAAAAAACAAATCTTATGGAGATTCAACCGGTGCTTTGTTAGTCTTGGCCAAAAGGAATTGAGCGACTTGACAATGAAGTCATCAGAATATTGAATGTAAATGAATGCTAAAAAACTATTAGAATAATGGAAAAACAAAATAAAATAAAAAAACGAAAAAGTAACAACAAATTTCAACAATAAGAACTTTATGAAAACCGACTTTTTTATTAAGATTTGATCAGGAATTTTCATTGTATCCTCTTATAATAAAGACCATCGTATATATATATATATATATATATATATATATATATATATATATATATCCGAGTGAATACAGAACGAAGAATTCTTTCCACGTCCAAAACATTAATTTAAAACAGTGCTCGATATATAATTTTCTATATAGAGCTGTGAATATTTATTATAAATTATATTTTAGAACATGTACATAACTTCTCTAGATATAATCGCTACGAAGGCGCGTCCGTTTCTGCACCGGAGTACCGATGCTTCGTCAGGTGATATGGTACTGGGCATCCTTTTCATTTTTATTTATTTCGTTTTGTTAGGGGTATTGGCTGGGGGGTTTTGATATTGTGATATTTCGTTGACAGTTGGAATTTTTTGTGGAGAGTGTTAGTGTGTGAAGGTGGATGTTAGCAAGATAATGGAGTCAGTCTGTGACCGTTGGAAGCATCGGTACTCCGATGCAGAAACGGACGCCCCTTCGTAGCGATTATATATAGAGAAGTTATGTACATGTTCTAAAATATAATATATATATATATATATATATATATATATATATATATAAACGATGGTCTTTATTATAATAAAGAGGATACAATGAAAATTCCTGATCAAATCTTAATAAAACAGTCGGTTTTCATCACGTTCTTATTGTTGAAATTTGTTGTTACTTTTTATATATATTTAGTGCATCGAGGCAGCAGATAATTTTCTAAATATAAACTGTTAAATATAAGAGACAATGAATGTCTATTATGTTTAATCATGAGCCGTTCTAAACATCATATTTTTGCTTTAATTTCAGGTGAAAATAAAGACAAAAATTCTCCAACTTTTGGATAATTTTTATTAAGTTGATTCTTCTGTAGGAGGTCTTGTAGTTTCCTTTCCGTGTCTGCTATCATCTGCGAACCTTATGTTGTTTAAAATGTGGCCTCCGATGACGAATCCTGGCATAACATCTAGGCACCTCAGAATAGACTTGCTGTACAAGTTGACTAGATCGGGAGAAAGACATGTCCTTGTCTTACGCCTCTTTCTATCTTTTGGTCGAAATGGTGTGCCTATAATAACGTCTCTATCAACCAAGATGAGAACACGTTCGAAATGATATAAGAATAAATTTTTGCTTTGTTTGTATTGTAACCCTAAAAGGTGAATGCGTGCGTAATCACCAAAACGGAAGTTGGGAATAATAGTATATCAACAAGTACAAGATTCTGCGTGAAGTAGATACACAGCTAGTGAACTACTAGTCAGTATAATCACTCACTGGTGTAACTGAAGAAAGCCTGCTAAGAGCCACAAGGGATAGAGATATGTGGAAAGCCATAATCGCCTACGTCCTGAAAGGACAGGGCACATAGAGGAAGAATATATATGCCAACTGTTTCTAAGAAATTATAATGTGGATATAAAATGGGGGATCAATTCCATATTATAATCAATATATAAACTGATTCCTCATTTTGTGGCCATGCTAGTTTCTATACATTTATATTCTAGATTTATGGGCTTAAGCTAGTGGATGGCAGAGCGGAGTTTGGGTGGGTAACAGGAGAAAGCGTGCTAAGAGCCACCAGGGATAGGGAGACGGGGAAAGCCATGATCGCCTACGTCCTGAAAGGACAGGGCACGTAGAAGAAAGAAACTAACGATTATTATTCATTGAGTATCCTTCTTTGCAATCTTTTACACAGTTTTTACTTCTCGAATACATTACTTTCAGCGGTAGACTGGTGAATTATATAATATTAATAACTAGTATTTAGTGGGGGATCAGTTTACTACTTCATAACAATAGAAAACCGATCCCCAACTTTATGCCCAGTAGAAACTTTAATTACCTTTCCAACTATTCAGTCAGTCAGTCAGTCAGTTGTGTGCCATACGTGATACACGCTTTGGGCGATCATGTCTCGAAAAAGACATGACTGACTGGGTAGAAGATTATCCCGCAGTAGGTTGCCATTACTTTCTGCGGTAGACTGGTGAATTATATTATTATATTAATAAGTATTATTTAGTGGGGTATAAGTTTACTACTTCATGGCAATTTAAAATAGATCCCTCACTTTATGCCCAGTAGAAGCTTTAATTGTCTTTCCAACTATTCAGTCAGTCAGTCAGTTGTGTGCCATACGTGATACACGCTTTGGGCGATCATGTCTCGAAAAAGACATGACTGACTGGGCAGAATATTTTCCCGCCGTAGGTTGCCATTACTTTCAGCGGTAGACTGGTTACCAACCAAGGCTATCCAAATCTGTCCTAATATTTAACCAATAGCTGGAGGGAGAAGCGACAGATTAAACCTTTCCCAAGAGTATTTGCACGGAATTCAACTGGAATTTGAACTCGGCTCTTCGATTTCTCGTTTCGAGCCGATATCCACTGCATCCCAAATAGGCTATAAGTATAGAACATTCGGCGAGGATCGAACTCTCTAGTGCTTTGTCTGCTCCACGGTAAACCACTTGCTTTCCTTAATATTTTATTGAATCGAATTTTGCTTTTTATCCAAATCCACAAGAACTGAAGTTATTTATTTCAGGCAATTTAGGCATTCGTTTTGCACGAATGTCGAATCTTTCCATTTTATTTTTGAACGTAGCTCATCTTTCTTCTTTTGTTTCCCATGTGCCATCCATAAAATAAAGAGAAGACATGACTTGAACCGCCACTTGATTGGACGTTCGTCGAGTTTTGCCAAGATCGGCAAGTGCACGAGACTTGCCAAATGGAATCTTCTGCCTTCAATTTGTCCTGTTGTGTTGTTCTGAATTCTTGCAATACACACGGAGTTCTTGGTATTTATTGGCGCAGCAGTTTCTTTTGCCAAATGTTTTCTACCCGGTTTAGCCTGTTTGGAAAGCAGGGTGGAAGGCGGGGTGGAAAGTGAAAGGTGTGCCGGTAAGTGATTGCTCAGTGGAATTTCCGGGCAAAGGGTCGTGTTTTATCTTGCAGGGATTTTAGAAGGCGAACGGAAAAAAGATAAAAGAAGAAAGAAAAGTTGAGAAGAAGAATGGAAAAAGAAGAACAAAGAGAGAAGAAGAAAGAACGGAAAAAAATCATGAAGAAGAAGAACAAAGAAAGAAGATGAATAAAGAAATAAGAAAAAGAAAAGGGAAAAAGAAAAACAAAGACAAAAGAAAAACGGAGAAAGAAGAAGAAGAACGAGGAAAAAAGAGAAAGAACGGAGAAAGAAGATGATGAAGAACAAAGAAAGAAGAAGAACGAAAAAGAAGAAGAAGAAGAAGGAAAAAAGAAGAAAAGCGATGAATAAAGAACGAAGAAAAAAGAACGAAAAATAAAAGAAGATGAAGAAGAACGAAGAAGAAGAACGGAGAAAGAGAAATGACGGAAAAAGACGAAAGAAGAACAGAGAAAGAAGAAGAAGAAAAACGAAGGAAAATGAAGAACAGTGAAATAAGAATAAGAACGGACAGCGAAGAAGAATATCGGAAAAAGACGAAATAGGAACGGAGAAAGAATAACCAAAAGCAAAGCAAGAATAAGAAAAAAGAAAGAAAAAAGAAAGAAAGAATGAAAGAAAGAAAGAAGAAGAAGAAGAAGAAGAAGGTGAGCAGAGAGCGAAGAAGAAGAATGACAGACGAAGACGAAAAAAAGAGAAGAAAATTAAAAATAAGAAGATGAAGAACAGAGAAAGAAGAAGAAAGAAAAAAAGCAGAAGAAAAAGAAGAAGAAGACGAAGAACGGAGAAAGAAAAGGAAGAAAAACGAAGGAAAATGAAGAACAGTGAAATAAGAATAGGAACGGACAGCGAAGAAGAATATCGGAAAAAGACGAAATAGGAACGGAGGGAGAATAAGAAAAAGAAAAACAAGAACAGAAAGAAAGAAAGAAAGAAAGAACGAAGGAAGAAAAAAGAAAGAAAAAAGGAAGAAGGAAAATGCTGAAGGTGAGCAGGGAGCGAAGAAGCATGACAGAAGAAGACGAAAAAAGAGAAAAAAAAGTAAAAATAAAAAGATGAAAAACGGAGAAAGAAGAAGAAGAAGAAGAAGAAGAAGAAGAAGAAAGGAATAAAATCAGAAGAGGAAGCTATTTTTCTTTTTCGAAATTTCTTCTTTAAAAGACTGATTACTTTTCAGAACCCCTATCATATACAGAGACGACAAATCCAAATGAACGCCTCTATTCTCAAACATAATCCTTTATTCATCAATTTAAACAAACCCTACACTGGAACTGTTAATTTTGACCTAAAATGTAAATGAAATGTCAATCGTTACCTTTTTTCATCTTAATTCTTGTTCTTTTATTGTTCACACTACTTAAAAATGTTATACTTTGCACTCAGTAACCCCTTGCATCTTAGTGACTTTATTGCCTTGTTTGGAGTAAGTAAAATTCTTAAAAAAAAAGGTTATTTTCTAATTTCGCTTTATTTTACGCATTCATCTGCTATTCTCTCTGGTTGAACTGAAAACACTAATCAGGATTCTTTTGTGAATGACTTTCGAGATATTTTCCAAAATCTTTTCACCTGGACTCATGTCATGAGCTTGATTTGGGCGTTACGGTGCCTTTCTCGATATTCTAGTTTTGTTGTCCTGATTTGTCATGATTTGTCTTTCTAACTTCCATAATATTACTATCGTTTCAAGGACAAAGTTCTTCTTAGTGTGTGGGTTGTACTTAGCAAAACAATGTTTTGTATTTCCCTTAAGTTCTAGGTACTTTTTCAATGTCTTGTTGTGTTCCTTTTTTATAATTTCAAGCGCACCTTCTATGATTGCTACTAATCTTGTTTTCAATATCCCCTTTTTATCTATTTCGATTTCTAGGTCTTTATACGTTAATAGATTTTTAAATTCCTAGGTTATAACGTTGCAGTCTGTTACGCAAGCCATATCAACAAGTAGGTAAGTTTTTTCTTTTGGGGTTTCTGACAACTATGTCCGTCCTATTTGCTTCAGTCTTTCCTTCTCTAAAGACGGTGTAATCCCATATAATTGTGATGTTTTCTATTTCTGTAACCGGTGCTGGGTGATGTTCAAACAAGTCTTTGTTAACATCTTTTCCGAAGTGCTTACACATTGTCCAGTGTAAATATTTTCTTTCCTACGCTATCGTGACGATTTTTATATTTATTTGGAGCAAGTACAGAACAACCTGAGATTAGATGGTCTATTATTTCTTGGTAGTTGTCACAGAACCTGCATTTTGGATTCACATTATTATGTGTGATATTTACCTGAAAGTTCCAAGTGAAAAGACTGGTCTTGCGCTGCAAAAATACATTCTGTTTCAGCCTTTAATTCAAATACTTGCATGAGTGTTAACTTTATCAATATCGGGTTTATTAGCACGTTTTGCATATTGACCATACAGAGCCGGCGTTGTTTCATCTGTTCAAGAGATTTATCCTTGACTGTCTTTTTCATATTTTTCCACTTCCCCACCGACAGGATGTGGCTTCCCTTTGTCTGTTCTATAAATACTTCCATGGCTTCTGCTCCAACGTACTTAAGTCATTGGTGCCCCTGCAACAGGTGTTTAATCGTGCAACCACACTGGCAACTGGGTCTCACCCATTCACAGTTAGATCAACCAAATGCAGACGACAATTCTACTCCTGCAGCTTCTTTTCTCGCAATTCCCGTCTGTGGAACTAACTTCCATATTCTTGTTTTTCATGACGTCTACAACCTCCAGGAATTTAAATGCAATGTCAATACTCATCTCTTAACCACCACTTGACTCTAGTTCTTTCTACACCACCCTGTATATCTGTTCCTTTCTCTCCAACTTTGTAACTGTCATCACACCTGTATTCCCATCCTTCTCTTGCTCCTTTCTAACTGGTTCGTCTTTCTCTTCACTCTCTTCACTCTCTCCTATCTAATCTTTTTACTCTTATGTAGCCCCCTGCACATCAGTGGCGTTACCGCTTTGCTCGGGGTGATAAGATTTAAAAAAAACTGTTGGCTGTTGATTAATGTTTTGTTTTTCTACAGAATCTTCTGAATGTAAATGGCGGTTGTATTTACAATCTTCTTTTATGATTAAATATTTTCTTTTTCTGTTTTCGTATTGTCTGATTAATTATTTCATGTAATGCTTTGTTAGTTACATGTATGTTAGTAAGCCAATAGTTGTTGTCTTGTATGACAATTATTACTGACTAATACCTCTTCCACCTTCTTTATGGGGTATGTATAGTCTGTTGATGTGCGTTGTAGTGTGGTGGATATCGGCTCCGAACGACAAATCGAGGAGCCGAGTTCGAATTCCAGTTGAATTCATGGCATTTACTTACGCACAAATACCCTCGGGAAAGGTATTAATCCGTCTCTTCTCTTCAGTTATGGGTTAAATAACAGAATAAATTGAGTTCTATAGCCTTGGTTGGCAACCAGTCTACCGCAGAAAGTAATGGCAACCTATTGCGGGAAAATCTTCTGCCCAGTCTTTCAAGGGGGTATTACGTGTGGCACTTAATTGACTGATAGATCTTGCCGAATGACACATTTTCGTAACAAAAATTCATCGTAAATAATTAGGCCGGTATAAATATATATAAAAATTTAAACTTATTACTATACCCGTTTCGAAAAACCCTCCGAGTATATACGCGGAAGGAAAAAATGGATGTAAAAAAAGAAAGAGCTAAGCACGTGAACATCAGTCAAAGTACGTAACCCAACAAAAAAAAAAACCGAGACGAGTAATCTATAACAAAAAAGCGCTCAATACGCTATTATATATATATTGTTTGTTTATAAACAGAATATCTACTTAAATACGAGTATCGATCAAAAATAATGTTCAAACAAATCATTTCAATGTGTCGATTGTTTATAACCAATTTCGTTAATCTTCGTTTATTTCCGTAACATGTTTACATTTGTTAACATTACGATACATTTCAGAGCAGATATGGTTATTACGATGAATTCGATAATTGTGTTATATAGGCTTGATTAAAACCCCCTTTAGACTGATGGTCATTAGTGGTCGAAAGTTCTAAGATGCACCAGATGGTGGCTTCGCCTATGAGGATAGGGGTCGCAAGTTCGAATCCTGCCGAATGTCACATTTTCGGAACAAAAATTTATCGTAAATAATCAGGCCGGTAGAAATATATATATATATATATATATATATATATATATATATATATATATATATATATATATATTGTTTGTTTATAAACAGAATATCTACTTAAATACGAGTATCGATAAAAAATAAAGTTCAAACAAATCATTTCAAATTGTCGGTTGTTTATAACCAAGTTTCGTTAATTTCCGTTCGGTGTAGTAATTGTATAATTGTTAATTTGCACTTCTTGACCAACTTGAAATCTTATTTTGAATTTGTTGGCTTCGTTTATTACTGAATAAAGTTTCTTATTTACTTGATGTTTTTTGACACAAATCATCATCTAGTTTTCTGTAGTATTGTAGGTATTTGTGAACACCAATTGGTATTTGTGAAGACCAATTGTTTTGGTTTTGTAATCCCGGTCTAATTGAACAAATCCTCTGTGTAAGACAGTTCTACACCACTTGCCAATCAATTTATAAACTTCTTCTTCTTCTTCTTCTTCTTCTTCTTCTTCTTCTTTATGCGTTGTGCATTCAGGTCGTAGGCGATCATGGCTTTCCACATCTCCCTATCCCTGGTGGCTCTTAGCAAACTTTCTCCTGTTACTCCACGCAAAATTCGTTCCGTCATCCACCTGATCAGGTCCTTCAAATATATTATCCACTGCTTTCCCCTGTCTCTTTTCCCCTCTATCTGGCCTGTTAGATAATAATAATAATAATAATAATAATAACTTCAAACAAGATTTACAGTTAGTAGATTCTGTAGAAAAGCAAAACAGTAGCCAAGAACCAACTATTGCGGCAAAAAATATGAAAATGAAAGCCAAAGATAAAGCTCTTGAAAAGATGAAACAGCGCTGGCAGGACAAACCTCTGCATGGCCAATATCCAGTACGTGCCAATAAATCCAATGTTGACAAAGTTAATACTCATCGATGGTTACGTGCATCTGGATTAAAGTCTGAAACTGAAGGATTTATACTTGCAGCACAAGACCAAAGTCTTTTCACGAGAAACTTTCAGGCAAATATTATGCATAATAATATGGATCCAAATTGCAGGTTTTGTGATAAACACCAAGAAACAATAGACCACCTAATCTCAGGCTGTTCTGTGCTTGCCCCAAACGAATATAAAAATCGCCACGATAGAGTTGGGCAATATTTACATTGGGCAATTATTTACATTTTTCCAATTATGGAAAAACTGTAAACAAACACTGGTATGAACATCATCCAGCACCGGTTACAGAAATAGAAGATGTAACCATTCTATGGGATTACACCATCTACACAGACAGAAAAATTGAAGCAAACAGGCCAGACATTATTGTTAAAAACCAGAAGGAGAAAACTTGTCTATTAATTGATATGGCTTGTCCAGCGGATTGTAACATAGCAATCAAGGAATTTGAAAAACTGTCAAAATATAAAGACCTGGAAATTGAAATAGAAAAAATGTGGAAATTGAAAACAAGAGTTGTGCCAGTGATAGTAGGTGCACTTGGAATGATAAAAAATGGAACAAAACAACACATTGAAAGAATCCCTGGAAACCCCAGCTTAAGAGATATACAAAAAATTGTCTTATTAAGTACAGCCCACACACTAAGGAAAACTTTATCTATGTAATGCTGGAGATGATAGGGAAGATAGAAAAACATGAAATGGAGCCATAACAACACGCCACTACCTGCCTTAGGTCTCCCCGCAGACTTGGTTGGTAGTGAGACCAAAGCAGAAATCGAAATATGATGAAAAAATGACATAATAATAACCTTCTATGTGATCTGTCCTTTCAGGATGTGGTCGATCAAATTTAACTCGATAAAGTCCCTCAGAAGACGAAACGCGTCGGCTAAGTTAAGTTTTCCTTTGGTCTTTAATCACATTGTCCTTTTCCAGATATAGTCTATTTGAAGTTTTTACACACGCACAGGCAGACAGACAGACAGACAGACACACACACATACATATATACATATATATATATATATATACAGAGAGAGAGAGAGATAGATAGATAGAGAGAGTTGATCTTCTAAGAGCCGCTTACATGATGTACAAGGCCGAAAGTTTTGGGTACCCAGTAAGGATCGAATTTACTCAGTTTATTGCCATATATGATACAAGCCTGGGCGATCATGTTTCGAAAGAGACATGATTGACTGCGCAGAGGATTTTCCCGCAGTAGGTTGCCATTACTTCACGGTAGAATGATTGCCAACTAAGGCTGTAGAATCCAATTTATCCTGTTATTTATCCCATAACTGGAGGAAGAAGTGACGGATTAATATGTTTCCCAAGGGTATTTGCGCGTAAGTGAATGCAACGAATTCAGCTGGAATTTGAAGTCGGCTCTCTGGTTTCTCGTTCCAAGCCTATATCCACTGAAACAATCACGTACATCGAACTCTCTAGTCAGTTGTAATTGGTTCTCTAGCAAAACAAGCTTGCTAACCATTGCACCACGTCGAGGTGCAGAGAGAGAGAGAGAGAGAGAGAGAGTGTGTGTGTGTGTGTTCTTATTGATGGTAGAAACCCGATATACCTGTGCGCGTGCACAGGTGGGTGTGGATAAAAATGATATTGGGGCCTCAAGGAATGAAATGTTGGCGGTTGTTGTAGGATACACGCGAGCACATTGCTTCGTGTGTTGTCTCTGAAATATTGACACATGTTGTTAACTTCCTTTTCCACGTATTTCTCGTGGTGGCGGTGTGGGAGGTTGGGGAGAGTCATGAACTGACTTGCCCAATCTAGCACTCCTTTATTCGTTGCTTCCTGCCTTCAAAAATACGTTTAGTTTTCTTTCATTTTGCTGTCCTTTCAAAAGTATACTTTTCTTTCTTTCTTTAAAGATATTTTTCTTTTATTTTTTCTAAAAACAGTTAATCTTTATATATTTCAAGAAGAAATCATTTCTTTTCTTTTACTCTTTCGTTCTTTTTACTTCCTTCTTTTTTAAAATATAACTTTGCTTTTCATTCTTTCTACCTTTGTAAAAGTCTACCTTTTTCATTCTTCAAACATATCACTTTTTCTTTCTTTCCTTTTTATATTCGACTTCAAACATATCTTTTTCTCCTTCTTATTTATATTATTTTTCAAACATCTCCAATTTTCTTTCTTTTTCTATTTTCTTCTTTAAACATATCCTTTTTTCCTATTCCTTTTCAAACATCTCACTTTTCTTTCTTTTTTATATTGTTATTCAAACATATCCCCTTTTCTTTCTTTTTTATTTTTTCTTTAAACATATCCGTTTTTCTTTCTTTCTTTTTTATATTCTACTTCAAATATACCCTTTTTATTTCTTTTTTCCTTTATATTTTTTTGTATTCTTTTTCAAACATATCCTTTTTTCTTTTTTTTCTATTCCTCTTCAAACATCTTCCTTTTCCTTTCTTTTTTTATTTTCTTCTTCAAACATCTTCCTTTTTCTTTCTTTTTTTATTCTTCTTCGAACATATCCGTTTTTCTTTCTTTCTTTTTTATATTCTACTTCAAATATACCCTTTTTCTTTCTTTCTTTCTTTCTTTCTTTCTTTCTTCTTTATATTTTTCTTCAAACATCTCTTTCTTTCTTTTTATATTCTTCTTCAAACATATATTTTTTTCTGTCTGTTTTTGCATTCTTTTGAAAAAATATTTCTTTTTCTTTCTTTTTTAAAAATGTCTTTCTTTCGGTTAATTTGTTCATCTTATACATATTGTCATTTCTCTTCCCCTTAAACGCATGTTTCTTCCACATATGAATTGTTAGTAAAAGAAGTTTGTAACATTTTTAATATGAAGACTTTCTCGATCTTTTTAGATATATCATTTGTATTTAATGCCACCACCGTCGCCTTCACAACTTCTATGCCAACCAAATTCTGAGGTGAACCTCTTGGAATCTATCTTAGAGGAACAAAGCAAAGAAATTCTTTTTCTTTTTCTTTTCTCAGAAGACATCTCACAAGTATTCTCTCAACGTTCTTTTGGGTTTTTTGCTTGAAAGTCACACATGGAAAGATTTCAAACTTTCACCGCAAATCGTCTAATAAAATGGTCAGTGAAAAATGACTTTCTTTTCGCAATAATTCATTTGTCAATGAGACAACGGTTGACAAGCCAATAAGGTTATTCTTCCTGGTATTTGGTTAGTGCAAACAAAACCAGTTGTAGACTCGTGTACGTCCCTGACAACTTCCCCGTTAAGGCAGATCATAGGTATTGCTCGAGTAAACGATATTTTAGCAAAACCCATATAAAATGGCCTTGTGCCATATTTAGTATTCAGTGAGTGCACAAAACACCTTTCTTCTCCTAAATCTATCATTCTGTGGACAAACATTACGCTTTCATCTTATAACCTGGTGCCATATTTATTTGGTACTAGCAGTATAACCCGGCGATGCTCGGGTGTAATGAAAATTTTAAAATTAATCCATTGTCCTGAGCTCAGACTCAACCTAAAGAATATTTGTGTGAAATTTGGCGAGAATCGGATAAAAATTGTGGATTTATTAAAGGACATACAGACAGATAAACACACACACACAAACATCTTACCTTTTATATATATATATATATATATTATCGATTTTCTGCACTATTGTAAGAACTGCAACCTTGAAACTTCTGAATATCGTTTCTTATGTCTTTGTCTATGAGTGTATCAAATTTGATTAAAATCGGACCACTCCTTCTATAATCCGATTTTTTCGATTAACGATTTTCGATATTTATCGGGGGTAGCTCGACACAAAACCTAGCTAAGAACACTCGCAGACGCTTATAGTACAACTGTGTAAATTTTCAAGAAAATCGGTTCAGCCGTTTCAGAGTCTATAGGTAACGGACACACACACACGGAGACACACAGACACACACACACACAGACAAAGTTCCATTTATAAATAAGTTTAGATTAGATTAGATAGAATTCTCTTATATTCAATGCAATATTTTATATTTAATTGCCGATAGGCACCATTATTTCATGGTACATGCTTCAAGAAGAATGTTACGGGATGAAACTTCACCTAATGAATTCGATGACGGACACAAGTTGAGTTTAGAATTTAATGTACATGACAAACCAGCCTTCACTTTAGAGATGCTTCATTCAGTCCTACATTTAAATTTTCATTTTTCAAAAATGTACAGATCACCATTTAAATGAATGCTATTTTCACAAGAAATGGGACACTCTACATAGGAAAAACATATTTCTGTTAAAAAATATTTATTTCACATTAATCGAGTTTATAAAAGTTTATTAAAGTCGGTTAAAGGAAAAAAACTTAAACAATAACCTGATGATATAATAACTTCCATGTCAGGTAAATATGCTTTAAAGAATCCAAATGGTGTAAGCATTTCATTAGAACCAAAGAAAAAAACAAAAAACAAAACACTGAACTGTTACGTAATATCACTCAACAAATCGATCTAAACTTATTTATAAATGGAACTTTGTCTTTGTGTATGTGTGTGTATGTCTGTGTATGTGGGTGTGTCCGTTACCTATAGACTCCGAAACAACTGAACCAATTTTCTTGAAAATTTACACAGTTGTACGATAAGCGTCTGCGAGTGTTCTTAGCTAGGTTTTGTGTCGAGCTACCCCCGATAAATATCGAAAATCGAAAAAATCGGGTTATAGAAGGAGTGGTCCGATTTTAATTAAATTTGATACAGTCATAGACAAAAACATAAGAAATGATATTCAGAAGTTTCAAGGTTGTAGTTCTTACAATAGTGCAGAAAATAGATAATATATATATATATATATATATATATATATATATATATATATATATATAAAAGGCAAGATGTTTGTGTGTGTGTCTGTTTATCTGCCTGTATGTCTGTATTTTTTTCAGCCCTTTTATTTTAGTTTTTGCTTCGGGTTTGGCTCTAAGTAGGTATAATTGTAGTTCTTAGTCTCAGCCATGATACCATTTACTCAGAGAAGCCTTCAAAATTCAGTTTACGACGAAAAAACTTATTTGATATCGATACCAGGAAAATAAAATTTGACTTACATCCATTCATTTTTCTTTCAGTCTACGGTTTCGCTTTAACTGGAAACAACTATTGCTTTTTAGTCTTTCGTGCCAACATCCAAAGAGTCTGAGCCCCAGGACCATGGATTAGTTTTGAAGTTTTCATTACACCCGAGCAACGCCGGGCTATACTGCTATTCACTCAATACATCCTGGGCCTAACTAATGAATGAAACAACAACTTTTAGGCAAAAGTCGGCTTTATTCATCAACATAGTCTCTTTCTAGGGTGATACACTAATTCCAACGCTTCTCTTACGATTCGATACTTTTCTTGTAAAACGATTTGTCTCTGGCTTCAATTTACGATCGGCCAAAACGTGTTTGTGGATTTTTTTTTTATTTTTTTGTTTTCCGCGACAACTGCCGATTTTGGGCGACCAGAGCGTTCAGCATCATTTATGTCTGTACGACCGCGTTTAATGTCAGCATACAACCGTTGTTTCTGACGTAGCAGAGTCCGAATAACACTTATCAAATCATTACTTTACTTGAACAGTATTTTCCCCATAAAAAAGCAATGCTTTATCAACACACGAAATTCAGAGTTTTCCATTGTTTTGAAAACTTGCAACGGTAGCTTCACTTAAGTAACTGCAATTTTTAAACTACTAATCTGATTGAGCCCAAATTTTGTTTCGTGCTATTTGAAGGTTAGTACTTCATAAAAATCATATGGATATTTTATTGGTGGCACCATCTATATGTCAAGCCCGGGACTTATTGAGGGATGCGTTATATTTCAGCGAATGTTGAACAATCTCCTCTCAGATAAAGAAAGAGACTTGAAGCAAAAGAAACAAAGAAATGAGTTCTGAACTATTACGAAATATTAGTACTCTTATATAGCGGTGAATGTTTCACAGATAAAGAAGATACTTGAAGCAGCAACCTACAGAAGGATGCTGAGGGTTACCATGGACAGAATATGTGAGCAACGACAAAGTTTTTAAATGTTAAAAGGACCCGTATACTTAACATTAGAAAGAGACAGCTGAAATGTCTCGGGTACACAACGAGAAAAGAGGGCTTGTAAAATGTGATACACGCAAGGCTTGAAGGCTTTAGAAACAGTAAAACATCGCATAAGCTACCGAGCTATCATAAATAAATGGGGGCCGAAGGGAGTCTAGGAAGAATAACAAAATGGCAAAATTTAACAAGAACCACAAAAGACAGGAAAATGTAGAGAGCAATGATCGCCAGCGTCCTGTAGAGAGACAGCACTGAAAAGAAAAACTCAGCAGAATTCGAAACCGTAAACCCTTGAATAGAGTACACAGATGCTCAAAATTCATTGCAGTTCCGTATCATGATAAGCAATAGCTGTCTATTTTTCCGAGCTGAGATATTGTTACTAATTGCATCGTTCAGATTGTTGTCCTCATCTTTATTGTCATATTTACAAGATTTCGGCCGCTGTACGCTCCGGTCTACTTCAGGTTATATCTGCTGGAATTTCGAACCGAACTTGTTATTCAGTCTACGGGGTATTAATTGAAACTGAGATATCTCAAAAGGGCGCACCTGTACGACATTACCACCACCTGTAAATATGTTATCATTGTTTGTTTGACTTTTTAAAGTGCAATATCATCGAATTAGGCCCTAAACTTTTCGATTATCAAAAACAAATTTGGAAAAAATTCATTATTTAAGATTTTTAGGGGGTGCTCAGTTTCTAATACAACCTTATAGTAAATCGATCCTCCATTTTGCAAACACTCTCGTTGGAGTAGCGTTGATGTCGCTGAAACCATGTATAGAGAAGCTTACAATTTGAAGATCGTTTTTTCATTAATTTTCTACAAGTTTTGAAAAAAAATTTCCAAAGTTGAGCATCGATTTACTATAACGTTGTCTGAGAAACTGAGCACCCACTAAAAATCTTTAAATATTGAATTTTTTCCAAATCTTTTTTGAAAATCGGAAACGATCAAAAATGCATTTAAAAAAAGTCAAAATAATTATAATCAACAAATTTACTTGTGGGGGTAATGTCGTATAGGTCCGCCCTCAAAAGAAAGAAATGACCGTGGAATGAGAAAAGATGTACCCCCTTGGGCTAAATGAAGTGTTCAGTTCGAAGTTTCAACTTGTAGATGGGTAGCACTTCTAACAGGTTTGGCATATTGGTACATTTTTAGAATAAATTAGTGAAACTGTGTTTTGACTGGTATTTTTATTGTACATATGAAAGGGGAAAATCTGGGTGTTTAAACTCTGTGTAAGGGGAAATAACAGACAAAGTTTGGAAACCACTGCTTTAGAACAACAATTTATGTAGATTTCTCAGACAGGCTATAATAAATAAATTAAATATCTCAAACAGAATGGTTCTAGGTAAAAAGTTATATATATATATATATTGCATAAACAGAAATAAACTAGTTAACTCTTTGTATGGCTAAAAGTACTAAAAAAGAAATATTAACAATTTCACTTAAAATTAAATCATCGTTTTATTTTTTAGAGAGCTCTTTTTTCATGTAATATTCTTGTAAATTAACCTTTCATCTAATATAAGCATTACTTTTACAAACAACCATTTAAACATTTTTTAAATAGAAATATTGGGTAAATACACAATATTAGAACAAATAAGCCTCGAAGTCCATTTTTAAGAGAATCTTTTTTCTTTAAATTAATAATTTTCTTTTATTTAACAGCAATGTATAACTGTGAAGTTCTAGTAGATCCCTTTCCGAAATGTATTCTTTACTGATAAAAAGACGACTGTGAAACATCGACTGCATCGTGTTACGAACCCGCAAGCAGACTATCAGCGATTTTTCACCGTAAGAGATTAAAGACTATTATTATAACAACATAAAATATTATATAAACGGAGTTGCTATAAATTGAATATTAGAAACCTTTTTACATCAATTTCGTATAGTTGCAATGCAAAATTGTCGTTTAAAATTTAGCTGCTAGACTAAACAAATATTTAATTTTTAGAAACGTTACAAAAACGTATTTTAGTTGATACAGAAGCCAAGTTGATAGAATCTAACTGGAAACGAATATTGACATTTAATATATGAATGCAAACGAGCTGATATTTAATGAAACCAGAACTTGTATTATTTATTAAAATGGTCCTCAGTAATTCTTGAAAATTCTGAGTGGATATCGGTGTGAAAATTGAAAAAAAAAACAAACAAACAAAAAAATACATAACCGTATTTCCGTAAGCTAAGACACATTTTTCCTTTGAAAAATGCCCTAAAAATCATCCTGTTTCTTAGTATTGAAAGATCAAGAGAGTAGGGATACAAGCAATCATGAACTCCAGGCATTTAAGCCTACAATTATCATTATTCATATGTAATAAATACTGTGTATTTCGTTAGTATCAGAGAATATGTATTTGTTTTTCAGAGTGCGTAGTCAATGGGTTTGTGGCGCAATGGATAACGCCTCTGACTACGGGTTAAAAGATTCCATGTTCGAATCCTGGTAAGCTCATATATTTTGGATGTTTGCAGGTAGTAAACGAGAAATCGGAGAGCCGAGTTCGAATTTCAGTTGAATTCCTTGCATTAACGCGCAAAGGTAAGGGAAAGGTATTAATATTCTTATGGGTAAAATAACAGGACAGATTGGCTTCTATAGCCTTGGCAGTTAACGGCAGAAAGTAATGGCAATCTACCGCGGGATAATCTTCTGCTCAATCAGTTATGTCACTTCCGAGACATAATGGCCCAAATGTGTGTCACGTATGGCATTTAACTGACTGACTGAATATAATAGTTGGAATCATGATTAAGGCTTCTAGTGGTCATAAAATGGGGGATCAGTTTTCTTTTGTTATGGAGTAATAAACTTATCCCCCAATAATTACTACTTAATAATATACTATATCTCTTTCCCTCTAGCTATGAGACAAATAACAGGACAGATTGTGTTCTATAACCTTGCCTGACAACCAGTCTACCGCAGAAAGCAATGGCAATCTACTGCGGGATAATCTTCTGCCCAATCAGTTATGTCTCTTCCGAGACATGATCGCCCGAATGTGTATCACGTATAACTGACTGAATATAATAGTTGGAATCATGATTATGACTTCTAGTGGTCATAAAGTGGGGGATCAATTTTCTTTTGTTATGAAGTAATAAACTGATCCCCCAATAATTACTACAAAATAACATACTACTTCTCTTTCCCTCTTGCTATGAAACAAATAACAGGACAGACTGGGTTCTATAGCCTTGGTCGGCAACCAGTCTACCGCAGAAAGCATTGGCAAACTACTGCGGGATAATCTTCTGTCCAATCAGTTATGTCTCTTCCGAGACATGATCGCCCGAATGTGTACCAAGTATGACTGACTGAATATAATAGTTGGAATCATGATTATGGCTTCTAGTGGTCATAAAGTAGGGGATCAATTTTCTTTTGTTATAAAGTAATAAACTGATCCCCCAATAATTACTACAAAATAACATACTACTTCTTTTTCCCTCTTGCTATGAAACAAATAACAGGACAGATTGGGTTCTATAGCCTTGGTCGGCAACCAGTCTACCGCAGAAAGCAATGGCAATCTACTGCGGGACAATGTCAGTCATGTCTCTTTCGAGAAATGATCGCCTAAAGCGTGTATCACGTATGGCACTTAACTAAGTGACTGAATAGTTGGAAAGATAATTAAAGCTTCTATTGGGCATAAAGTGGGTGATTGGTTTTCTATTGTCATGAAGTAATAAACTAATCCCCCACTAATTACTACTTATTAATATAATAATATAATCCATCAATCTACCGCAGAAAGCAATGGCAATCTACTGCGTGATAATCTTTTGCCCAGTCAGTCATGTATCTTTCGAGACATGATCGCCCAAAGCATGTATCACGTATGGCACTTAAGTGAATGACTGAGTACTACTAGGCGACTTCTTACCGGTTCTATGCGTTTTGTTCTCCTTGGCATATCGTACGGCATTTTTACAAACCCTAATCCCTGTCACGTATTACAGACTGACAGTTACGTTTCACGTGTACAGTAAGAATACCAGCCTTGTTACCGCACTTTATATACTATTAAAATAGTCCTACTGTTACTTCCAGATCTACTGTCAACCTACTATCCGCCATGTCTATCTCTGGTGATAATGCCTTCCTGATGCCATCTACAGGCAGACAAGACTGCTTCCATAATCTTGTGGTGGCATGTATAAGTTGTTTCTAATGTGAATGGGTATAATATCGGGTTAAACTAATAAAAATGTAATTAATAATAACAACACTAATAATAACATAATAACCACATATTTAATAATAGGTTCAAAATGCGACAAATTGTTGACAAAGAAAAATGACATGGCAAAGTTGGACTTGCTAGTAAGGTGAGCTATTAAATCCTCAAATATTTTTTTCAAAAAAATACCTAGCTAATTAGGTAAATGTTCGTTTTAATTCCCTTCGCTTTCCCCCCCCTTCAAATTTATCCAAAATAGCATTATTTCTGTGCAAATGTATATGCTGAACTCAAATCAACAATTAGTTATTGAAGAAATTTACCATTTTTGCTTTGAAAGTCTATAAAAAAATTAAAAAAAAACTATATCTCGCACTTTTTCTTTCCCGTAATTCACGAAGTCATGTAATTAACTGCAGAATGACGTTCTACGTAGGCAGAATTTTTTGTCGAATTTTGGTCGATTTTCTTCCTTTACTGAAACTTCCGGCGATGTTCTTCCGCTTATGAAAGTAATAAACGTAGAAATACAATAGCGCATTGCTTTCATTAACGGAAGTACATCGCCGGAAGTATCAGTAAATGAAGAAAAATCGCCAAAAATTCTGCGAAAATTTGTTTACATGCGCAGTACGTCATTCTGCAGTTAATTACATGACTTCGTGAGAGTTACGGGAGAGAAAAAGTGCAAGATATAGTTCGTTATTTTATGGACATTTAGATAAAAAAAGGTAAGTTTCTTCAATAACTAACACTTGATTTGAGTTCAGTATATACATTTGCACAGAGATAATGCTATTTTGGATAAATTTGAAGGCGAAAAGCGAAGGGAATTAAAACGAACATTTACCGCTAATTATAGGGTGCAACTTACCACTTTCCTTAGCTTACAGGAAAGAGCTAATATCACTAACCTTATTGTCGTAAAATCTGTCCGTTTTGTCGTCGGCAATCTCACTCACTTTCTCACTAAGGTCATTATTATTTATTTTCTTTATATTAGCCCTTAAAGAGTCCAATGAATACCAAACTTGTCATAAGAGCCAATTCGGTAAATATCCATTTATTTCTACTCTATTTCCTGTGAAAACCAGTTTGCTGTCGTTGTTTCTGTTTTGCTAAAGGGGAAATCTAAATCTATCTAAACTTATTTATAAATGGAACTTTGTCTGTGTGAGCGTGTGTGTGTGTGTGTGTGTGTGTGTGTTCGTTACCTATAGACTCCGAAACGGCTGAACTGATTTTTTACACAGTTGTACTATAAGCGTCTGCGAGTGTTCTTAGCTAGCTTTTGTGTCGAGGTACACCAGATAAATATCGAAAATCGATAATCGAAAAAATCGGGTTATAAAAGGAGTGGTCCGATTTTAATCAAATTTGATACACTCATAGACAAAGACATAAGAAACGATATTCAGAAGTTTCAAGGTTTCAGTTCTTACAATAGTTCAGAAAATCGATAATATATATATTAGTCTATCTACTCCAATTGGAAAAATAATTAGGTTAGTGACTTGCTAAGTTTTAACTTAGTTAAGTCTAGTCAAAGAGATTTCTGCTAGGAAAAAAATCCTTCAAATTAGACATGAAAGTTAGAAATTATACAAAAACGGGCAAAATAAAAGAGGATAACAATAAATAAAAATAAAAAACAAAATGGCTTAATTTTTACCATATTCAAGAAGACAGTTTGATGTCCAAAACACACGTGCTGCTACCAGCAAGTTTAAGAGGCTCACCCCTTGTTCCTTGTTTAGGATGTGGTTTCCGGCTTTCTCTTTTCCAATCTTTTCACTGTTTTCGTTTTTTTCTCAATTGGAGTAGATAGATTAAACTATCGCCCGGTTCACACACCACCCACGTCTATTGAACAGGTGAAGAGGCTCATCCCTTTTTCCTTGTTTAGGATGTGGTTTCCGGCTTTCTCTTTTCCAATCTTTTCATTCCTACTTAGCCCCCTGCGCTTCAGTGGCGTTACTGCCTTGCTCGGGGTGATATGATTAAAAATATATATATATAAAAGGCAAGATGTTTGTGTGTGTGTGTCTGTTTATCTGCTTGTATGTCTGTATTTTTTTCAGCCTTTTATTTTAGTTTTTGCTTCGGGTTTGGCTCTAAGTAGGTATAATTGTAGTTCTTAGTCTCAGCCATGATACCATTTACTCAGAGGACTTATTTAGCCTTCAAAATTCAGTTTACGACGAAAAAAACTTATTTGATATCGATACCAGGAAATCAATATTTCACTCACATCCATTCATTTTTCTTTCAGTCTACGGTTTCGCTTTAACTGGAAACAACTATTGCTTTTTAGTCTTTCGTGACAACGTCTAAAGGGTCTGAGCTCAAGGACTATGGATTAGTTTTAAAACTTTCATTACACCTGAGCAACGCCGGGTTATACTGCTAGTTGTTTATAAACTCAAAGAGATAATAATGGAATTTTTTACAATTGAGTATTGAGTTCAATCCTAACTGGGTGCGTCATACTTTCAGCCTTGTGACACATCCAGGCAGCGCGTAAAAATTTAAATAAGATATTTAAAAAGGATTTTTTGTTTAAAAATCTAATAATGAAGAGAAAAGCCGAAAGACAAGGGAATTAAAAGAAAAGGAAAGAATTACTTTTTTATGAAGAACGATAGGTAGAAAAAGAAAAAGAAAGGATTGAACACAGAAAGAAAGCAAACAAGAAAGAAAGAAAGAAAGAAAGAAAGAAAGAAAGGAGAGAATAAACTAAAAAAGGAAGCAAACAAGAAAGAAAGAGGAAAATAATGAAAGAAGCAAAAAAAAAATGATGGAATTCGCTAAAAAAACAAACAGTGAAGAAAGAAAAAAAAAAGGAAAAAAAAAAGGCTTTCGTAAAAACGTCAAATAAAAAAGGAAAAAAGAAACAATGAAAGGATTGAGCAGAGAAAGAAAGAAAAAAAGAAGAAAGAAAAAAGAAAGAAAGAAAGAAGATAAGGAAGATCGAACACACTAATTATGCAAGCGAGAAAAAAAATTAAAGAAAGGATTTAAAACAAAAAAGATAGAAAAATGTTTGAACATTTTAAGAAATAAATAAATAAATAAAGAAAGAAAGAAAGAAAGAAAGAAAGAAAGAGAAAGAAAGAGAAAGAAAGAAAGAAACAAGCAAACAAAGAAAAGGAGAGAATGGGTTTTGTCAGAAGAACGTTAAATATAAATAAAAAATGAAGAAAAGAAGGAAAGAAAGGTTTGAATACACCAAGAAAGAAAGAGAAGTATAAAAAATTAAACACACTAAGTAAGAAAGAAAGAAAGAAAGAAAGAATGAAAGAAAGACTGCAAAAAAGAAAAAGGAAAGGAAAGAGTTTTGTAAGAAGAACGCTGAAGAGAAATGGAAAAATAAAGAAAGAACGAAAGAAAGAAAGGATTGAACACATTATGAAAGAAAGAAAGAAAGAAAGAATTGAACACATTATGAAAGAAAGAAAGAAAGAAAGAAAGAAAGAAAGGATTGAACAAATTAATAAAGAAAGAAAGAAAGAAAGGATTGAATATATTATGAAAGAAAGAAAGCAAGGCAGAAAAAGGAATGGCTTTTGTAAGAACTACAATGAACAGAAAAAGAAATAATTAAAAGAAAGAAAGAAAAAAGAAAGAAAGTAAAGGATTGGACATACTACGAAAAAAAGAAAGAAAGAAAGAAGGAAAAAGGAAAGAATTTCTTTTGTAAGATGAATGACGAATAGAAAAAGAAAATGAAAGAAAGAAGAAAAAACTAAATACAGAAACAAAATTATTTTTTAAAGAAAGCCTAAAACTTCCTGAAAACTAAGAAGAAACGAAAGAAAAGTAAAAATGTTGTAAAATTGGCCGCTACAACAAAGCCATATTTGTCAACATGAGAAAAAGAAACCAATA
>JBBBDQ010000418.1:865000-877500 GCA_037127315.1 Ascarosepion bandense
TTGTAGGATTTAATGTGCAACTAGAAACATTATTAAGAAGTTATGAGTAGAGTTCGTGTTCAATGATAAAGTTGAGTTAAGGGTATCGAGAGTTGAAGAAATTGTTCGTAGTAGTAATTGTTGAAAGAGATGAGGAGAAAGAGAAAGAGGACAATGTCCGGGTGGTTTGAAGTTTGCAGTTGCATTTTAGATGTGTCTCTCTTTCGCTGCTCCCATATCTCTCTGTCTCTGACGCTGAGAAGACATTTATATGTCCTTTTATTGTAATCTAGATATTTTCGCACTTACACGCGAAGTCCTTTTGGTCTTGCAAGTCGCTCCCATTCATCAAAAATCATTTTAACACCTACTTGCGAAATCTGGTTTCGACTTTTTCGTTAAGCAGATGGTCAATCCTTTTTCTATTTGGGAAAACCAGGATTTCACACGTCATTGTGAATTTTTGTAAAAGTGAAGAAGAAGGTTGATTTTAATTAATTTCTTATCAGTTACACACTCAACATACTGTCTCTTGGATTTTTAAAAAAATGATTAAAAAGTCATTTTTAAAAAATCTCTGAAGAGGTTTGTTAAAGTGAAACATGTTAGATTAAAGACATTTTTCCTAATTGTTCTGTACTTATTCTGTTTATCTTGTCGGATTCCGATCCATATATTTAACTCATTTTGTCTGAACATGAAAAACATCCCAAGGAGACAAAAATTTCACTTCATTCTCACTTACAAAAGACTTCTACCATTTGGTTACTTCTTACAAAATAGAAGGAATTTCTTTCTCTATTGTATTGCCAAAAAAGTCGTCCCTAAAAGCACCTTTAAAATACAACACAGTACTAAGGATATTTGGTAAATATTCGTTTTAGGTGCCGACGGCTTTTCCCCTTTCAAATTTATCCAAAATAGCATTATTTCTGTGCAAATGTATATGCTGAACCCAAATCAACTGTTACTTATTGAAGAAATTTACCTTTTTTGCTTTGAAAGTTCATAAAAAAACGAACTATATCTCGCACTTATTCTCTCCCGTAACTCTCACGAAGTCATGTAATTAACTGCAAAATTTTTTGTCGAATTTTGGCCGATTTTCTTCTTTTACTGAAACTTCCGGCGATGTACTTCCTGTTATGAGAGTAACAAGCGTAGAAATACAATAGCGCATTACTTTCATTACCGGAAGTACATCACCGGAAGTATCAGTAAATGAAGAAAAATCGACCAAAAATCTACCAAAATTCGTTCACATGCGCTGTACGTCATTCTGCAATTAATTACATGACTTCGTGAGAATTATGGGAGAGAAAAAGTGCAAGATATAGTTCGTTTTTTTTATGGACATTTAGATAAAAAAGGTAAGTTTCTTCAATAACTAACACTTGATTTGACTTCAACATATACATTTGCACAGAGATAATGCTTTTTTGGATAAATTTGAAGAGGAAAAGCGTCGGGACTTCAAACGAAAATTTACCGGATATTTCCCTTAAACATATCCATGACTACCTCCTCACGCGTGCTGAGAATCTCAGACACGAAAAAAAATCACTAACTACCAAGCCACATAACTTGAAAAATGTTACGTATAAAAACATTCTATTCACTTCCAAAACCGAAATTTTGCGACAGAGAATATCACATGTAATTAACAAACAATAAAACCGTTTAAAACTTAAACTTCAAAATCTATTCATCAATAGAAGATGGAAAGAGATCAGTATTATTAATTTCATTCAAAACATCTTCAAATACAAACTGTCTACCGTTGAAACTGAGGCTTTAAGCCTAAGCCTAAAATTTGCCACAGAACTAAAGAATTACGATACATTCACCACCCTTAACCAAAAACCATAATTTTAATCACACGGATTATGAAAAAGGTTTCATCTATATCATATTAGCAGCAACCCTCACAAGTAACAATGAAACTACACTACTCAGGAGATACATACAGGCGTTTAATAATTTATCTAAGAACAAAAATATTATTATAACCAAATCTGATAAAGAAAGAGGTATAGTTATAATGGACACAGACGTCTACACTAAAAAAATTAGAATCCCTTTTAAATAATGACAGCACAAATATACGAACCAATGAACAAACAATCAACACTGAAATACAAAATTTCAACAGAACAGTAAAAAAACTATTAAAAAATGAAAAAAACATCTTGGTCCAAATTACTAGAATATCTCCCCACGCTATATGGCTTACCCAAAACTCATAAACGGAAAATTCCCATTAGTCCTATTATATCCGGTATTAACAGTGCTCCCCATAAATTAGCTAAAGCTATCATTAAAATACTTACGCTATTCCTAAGCACCATTAGCACTACACATATCAGACACTCAGGTGAGTTACTTCATAAAATTAGAATTATTAATATGACTAATATATCTATGGTAAGTATGGCTATTAAATCACTCAAAAAAGTCTAAACATTCTTAGAAACCATTCTTAAAGAATCCAAGTAAAGCTACCCCTACATATCTAAAATTCTTAAAAATATGCGCATTAATCACTAACTATTGTGATTTCTCTTTTAACAACACGTTTTATAAACAAAGAATTGGCTTATCCATAGGGGTGTTCTCGCTTGCTAATTTCTAGAGTTCTTAGAATCTAGTTTTTTCAAATATACCTAATTTTATTATGTTTTATTCTTGTGCTCTACCTAGTTCTAAATTTTGGTATTTTAAATAAAGTATATATATATATATATATATATATATATATATATATATATATATATAACTTTTTTTTTTAATCTTTTCACCCCAAGCAAGACATTCCACTGCCACTATTGCGCATGGGGCTACATCGGGGAAGGTAAAGAGGAGGAGTGGTTAGATGTAGGAAATGTCAGAAGGAAGGTGATAGATGGGTAAGGATACCGAGGATGAGGGTTGGGCAGATGGGAAGAGTGTTTGAAAGAATGTGAGCGAGTTAGTGTGTTAGGAGGTGTCTATTGACCTTACATTTAAACTCCTGGAGATTGTAGCCGTCGGGGAAGCAATCATGTGGAAGGGAATTCCACAGTCGGGAAGTGCGAGAAAAGAAACTGTTGGAGTAGAAGTTGCGGTTGCATTTTATCGGTTTCACTCTAAAAGGGTGGGATCTAGTTGCTAATCTAGTTTCTCGTGCAAATTCGTATCTAGGGAGCAGCAGTGATCTAAGTTCACCGGAGCAGAAGCCGTGAAAGTATTTATAGAAGAGACACACGGAAGCCACGTCGCGCCGGTGAGAGAGAGACTGCAGGCGGTCTGCCAAGTTGGTATCGATCACATTACAGACCCTCCGCTGTACTTTGTCGAGAAGCCCGAGGAGAATAGCAGGGGCACCCGACCAGATATGGCAGCAGTATTCAATGCACGGGCGGATGGTAGATTTATATATGTGCAGGATAGATTCAGACGGAAAAAACTTCCGGGCCCTGCACAGAGAACCGACTTTCATAGCAGCGGATTTAGCAATGGATTCGATATAGTCATTCCATTTGAGGTCCGCTGTAAGTGTGAGACCAAGGAGGCGTAGTGTTTTACTCTCTGGGAGGCAAGCCTGGTCCATATATATATATCAGCATGCGGTGTAGATATAGAAGATATAGAATAATCCAAAGGAGTATCCTGTACATACAGTGGTAGGACAACTCTCTAAGAGAGCTCTAAATATATATGTATATAAATACATATAGAGTAAATATAAGAAAAATTAAGGTAGACACGTTATTTTATGGTGAATCGAATCGACAGGGCCTATTTCAGGCCAACCATCATCAGCTTCCGTCTGATGATGGTTTGCCTGAAATAGGCCCATACTGCCGATTTACCATGAAATAACGTGTCTACCTTAATTTTTCTTATATATATATATATATATATATATATATATATATATATATATATATATATATATAAGAAAAATTAAAGCAGACACATTATATATATATGTTCTATGTTTACTGTGTGTTAATATTTACTCTATGATAATGGCTTATGTGAGCCGAAAGCTTAGACCCGATAAAAAAATCAACAATTACTGTGATTTTTTGTTGTCTTTCAACGATATCACCATCAAGTCTATCAGACGGTATGAACGGATCCTACACAAAATTAATAGACAAAACTTGTCTATATTATTCAATGAAACCTGCATTAATATATATATATATATATATATATATATATATATATATATATATTGGTTGTTTAACACTTGTACACCCATTGACGTGCGCAGAGACACACGCACACGCGAGCTCGAAAACTGGGGCTCACACAAGCATAACTTCATGTCAACGATATGGGGCTTAGCATATATATGTATATGTGTGAAGTTTTGTACATGCATACGCTTTTAATTTGTGTATAGTGTATCTACCAAGTTTGATGTCAGAGGTTTCGTGTATTTCCATCGATGTGGTTATGTATTTTTTTACGATCTGTGGAGTTTTTAGTCGTGTACATTTTTGTTTTTAGCTTGTGTATTTGCGTAAGTATATATCTAAATATGTTTATATGTTCATGCATTGAAATATGATTGTGTCTGCCCCGACCCCATTAATTCAAGGATAGTCACGTTACGAATTCGCCCTGACTGTATCCAATATTTGGCAATTCAGTCTGTGTCCAAATAGAGCTTTAAAATTTAACAGACAAATTGACAAATCGATAAAAACAAAATTTTGTAATTTGTGCATGTATATATGCGTGAGTATATTAATCTGTATATGTGTCTGTTTGCCAGTGTATGTGAATATACACGTCTATTTTTCCATGTGTAGATGTTTGTAGTTTATTTATGTGTGCGTTATTTCTCTTCCTCGTTTAATATATGAATAACTTTCTAAATCTAATAAATTGTTAAACTTAGAACTTTTTAAAATTTCACAACAATAATAAAGTAGATATAATAGTTAATTAATAATGCTAATCTCAATTTAATCAAATATTAATACTAATTCCCCCCCCAAATTATTTTTAGGTCTGCTCACATATTCTCCAAATTAGAAAAAGCTTTACTCTGATTGGTCCACATTGTACATACAACAATGCCTCCCTGATTAAAGGGGTTTTGCTTGTTTTTAACCTTTTAAAACCATTCAATTTGAAATAATTAACATCACTTGACACGCCAAAAGAAGTGTCGAAACAAAATAGTTACTTAAGTAGTGATATTATAAAATAAACATGTTAAAATTTCTGAATAAATATTTTTAGCTCGACTTTGTGTTGAGCACTTTTTTAAGAATAGTGTTTCTTTGGATAAAGAATATTATTCCACCCATACGTACCCTATACTCGGATATATATATATATATATATATATATATATATATATATATATATATATATATATTTTAGAACACGTACATTTTTTTTTCACTACAAAGTGTACATTTTATTTCGGCATTGAAATTACAATGTCTTATCATGTGGTGTGGAAAGGAATGGAAAACCTCTTTTGGTGAGTTGTGTGTGGGATGTTGGTGGGGGTTAGTGATAAGGGAATAAGTCTTGTAAATTGTCCCTTGGGATTTTGAAAAACGTGGGGTGGGTAGGGAATATAGCTGATTAATGAAAGTGTCGGGAATTTTGTAGACAGATTTAACACTATAAAATGGGGTATAGTTTTATGGCCTCATGGCTAGACTTTATTCTTTGGGTTTATTAGAGGAGCGGAGTAGGGAAGTAGGGTGGGGAGGGATGGGATTTTGCCTATTTTTAATGTTTATTTGTACAACTATAGAATATTTTAGTATTTAAACACAGTTTTTATAATTAATCTAATTTTGTATATTTAACCTTAATTTTGAATTTAGGAAATTACTTTTTTCTATAAAACTTTAAATTAGATCACAGTTTGTGGTGTGTAATAGGTAAAATTTGATGTAAACGTGTTGTTAATACTATAAAGGTTTATCGTCTCTAAGGGGTCCTAGCTTTGACTTTTGTAGTATTTTTTGAATGATTGTAAGGTTAGTTCTTTAATGTGTTTGCCGTTTACCACACACACACACACACACACACACACACACACACACACACACACACACACACACACACATCTATATATATACACATATATATATGTGTGTGTGTGTATATATATATATATATATAGATATATATGTATATAGGTTAGAAGGTAAATAAGTATATATGTGTGTGTATACGCGTGTATACAAATCAATATATAAATATTAATCAGGTGTGAATAGAAAAAGAGCTCAATGTTGTATAACAGAGTAAATATATATATATTAACAATATACATATTATCCTACGTTTTAGGCTCGACTCGAAGTTTCATGTATTTTTCACCGATCATCGGGTACTTATCATATATATATATATATATATATATATATATATATATATATGATTCTTTCTTCTAGATTCTGATCATTGTTAATTTCTCTAGATTAGTTTGATGATAATTTTTATATTTTATTATTTGTATTATATCTTTATTTTTTTAAAGTTTTAATTCATCGTGTTGTGTTCTATAATTAGAATACAGGTTAGGATGAATAATCTGGCTGTTTTAGAAATCTGTCTGAGAGATGGGGAAACCAATTGTGAAATTATTAATCTAAGTTCTATGAATTTTTAATCTTTCAAAAGCAAACAAATAACGTCCAGGGCTGGATTTAGATGAAGAGAGGCCCGAGGCTATTCCAATTGTAAGGGTCTCTTCAAATACTGCCTTCTTACATCTGACCTTTCCTTGGTGGCTGAATGGGGTGAAAGACTGGCTTGTAACAATAAATGCGACCTAAATCAATCAAGTAACGTCCAGAGGACGTTATATTTTGAGGACCCTAAATGTAATGCCAGGATTTGTCATCGGAGGTTACAATCTGAACAACATAAGATAGGCAGACGACATAGTGTTGATTGCAGACACGGGAAAAACTGCAGGACCTCCTACAGAAGGTAGCTGGAGAGAGTGACAAGAAGGAACTACAAATAAACTGCAAGAAAACCGAATGAATGGTCATCAGCAAAAAGAGCAGCCCAAAGTGCCAAATACAGGTGGGGGATGTTAAAATCAAGCAGGTACGAAAATTTAAATATCTGGGAAGTGTTCTAACCGAAGACGGAAAGTGTGGTACAGAGATCCAAAGGCGAATTGGCATGGCGAAAGACGCGTTCCAGAAGCTGAGTAAAGTATTAAGACACAGGAAACTTTCGCTAGAAACAAAGAAGAGAGTACTGGAATGCTATGTGATATCAGTTCTTCAATATGGCAGTGAATGTTGGACAATATCAACAAAGATGAAGGGAAAACTTGAAGCAGCTCCTTCCCTCATTGGGACATCAATATGGGGTCAGATGTGAAAATGCGGTATTTCAAAGGGCCATAACATGCGGAACAGCTTAGGGTATCTCATCTGAATACTGCCCAGGACGTTATTGATGGCCCAATGAGGAAAGGACTGCCTTTTAACATTCTATGCCTCCAAAACCAAACAAGTAACTTCCAGGGCCGGATTTAGGTGAAGGGTGGCCTTAGACTATTTCACTTGTGATGGTCCCTTCAAATCCTGCATTTTCACCTTCGACTTCTCCATGGTGGCTGAAATGGGTGAAAGACAGGCTTGTAATATTCAATGCGACTAAAATAAAAAAAAGTAAGGTTCAGGGTCGAATTTATAAAAATAGAGGCCCTATAGGCTATTCCATTTATGACGGCCCCTTCAAATCCCACATTTTTACATCTGACCAATCCCAGGTGGCCCAATGGAGGAAGAACTGGCTTGTAACATTCAATGCGTCCTAAACTAAACAAGACCAGAGCCGGATTTAGATGAAGAGGCCCTAGGCTATTCCAATTGTGATGGCTTCTTTAAATGCGGCATTCTCACTTCTGACTTCACCAAAGGGGGAAGGACTTGCTTATGACATTCAATGCTTCCTAAATAAACAAATAACGTCCAGAACCGTATTTAGGTGCAGAGAATCCCGAGGCTATTCCACTTGTGATGCCGCTTCAAACCCTGCATTCTCCCTTCTCACTAGTGGCTAAATGGGTTGGGAAGGACTGGCTTGTGACATTCAATACATCCTAAATCGAACAAATAACGTCCAGGACCGTATTTAGGTGCAGGGAATCCCGAGGCTATTCCAATTGTGATGCCGCTTCAAATCCTGCATTCTCCCTTCTCACTAGTGGCTAAATGGGTTGGGAAGGACTGGCTTGTGACATTCAATACATCCTAAATCGAACAAATAACGTCCAGGACCGTATTTAGTTGCAGAGAATCCCGAGGCTATTCCAATTGTGATGCCGCTTCAAATCCTGCATTCTCAACTCTTAGTGGTGGCTCAATGGGGGAAGGACTGGATTGTAACATTCAATGCGCCCTAAAAACTAAAAAAAAAAAAAAAAGAACAAAAAAAAAACAGCAAAAAAACAAAAAACAAAACAAAACATGTAACGTCCAGGGCCGGATTTAGATGAAGAGAGGCATTAGGCTTTTCTACTTGTGATGTCGCTCCAAATCCCGCATTGTCACCCCTGACCTCTCTTTGTTGGTTCAATGGGTGAAAGACTGGCTTTTAACATTCAATGCGTCGAAAATCAAAGAAATCACGTCCATCGCTATATTTAGATAAAAGGAAGATTTTTAGTTTTCTCAAAATTGTCTCGCTCTATAGGTTGATCCTTGTCTTACACCGCATTCTATTCGCATCCATCTGCTGAATCCATTTCCCGTCCGTGTGCCGTCGGTTTACTACCAGAATAAGATCTTGATTATTCGAATGTCTTTCCAGAATATGTCAAGGTTGCCGAGCAGCTCTTAACAGATCTTCGTGGTGTAATTTGTCGAACACCTTTGCGTAGTCTATAAAACACTGGTGCATGCCTGTCTGCATTGCTCTTTCTGGCAACATTCTGAGTATAAATATCACTGTTCTCGTTCGATCTCTGGCCTGATTCTGCTGCTGCTGCTGCTGCTGCACGTTCTATTCATCAAAATTTACAAGGAATAAAAAATTCAAGTGATCAGCCACCTAACGTGAATGAATTTCTGGGACATGCAACGAGGAAGGAAGGCTTGGAGAACCTGATACTGACAGGCCAGATACAAGGGAAAAGAGACAGAGGAAGGCAGCGGATAACATTATTTGAAGGGCCTGATCAGGTGGATGACGGAACATGGGGTTGCGAGGTGTAACAGAAGAAAAGAGAACAACCAGAGATAGGGAGATGTGGAAAGCCATGATCGCTTACGTCCTGAAAGGGCAAGGCACATAGAAGAAGAAGAATATAGATTTTCTTTTATATAAAATTATTTTATGTGCTAAAATTCTGTTTCTGATGACGTCGATTCCTTGGCGAAACATGTTAAAATAGTCCTTGTAATTATCTTCTATACGTGTCTTATCGTATTTTAAGCACACACACACACACACACACACACATATATAAACACACACACACACACACACATATAAACACACACACACACAGACACACACACACACACACACATTTATATATATATGATATTAACTATAGTAACAACAATACCAATAGTAACAGAACTAACTCTGCCGAAACTAGTATTAATTAAGCTATAATTTAAATCGTCTTGTACAACCCACCGAGAACGAACTCGGAGGGAAAAGAAAGGAAAGTTAAAAAAAGAAACAAACGAAGTAGATGAACAAAAAGTCAAACACTCGAAAGAAAGAAAAAAAAAACACTTTTTTTTGTAATAAAGTTTTAGTCCCCCTCCCCACAATTTCCCTGACGAGCCGTAGGGCGAAGCAGTGTTAGGTTGTTGGCTCTTGCTTAAATTTTCTGTCTTTATTATTATTATTATTATTATTATTATTATATATATATATATCCAAAGTTTCTCTAAAAAATGAACACCAAAGGATTTTTTAATGCAAAAATTACCTTGTAAACCTTTATAGAATTTTATGCAATTTTGGTTAAAATGTTTCTTGTTTTTCTGGTTTCAACGCGGAAGGATAAACTAGTATGGATAATTGAGCATCTTTTTGACGGTGAAAATCTCATTGATTTGGAAATTCTTGCAGAAATTAGATAATCGTTAGTTCTTAATGAAACCTTGAAGACTTAATCACAAATAATTGAAATTATCTTTAAAATGTTTCTTATTTAGAAAATATTGGTAAAAATATATCTTTTTTCACATCTGTTACACTTATTTAATTTTATGAAATTTCGAGAAATTGTACAGTCCAATGTATTTTTTAGTTACAAGGACAAGTCCTCGGAGAATATAAATCATAAAATTTCCCTAGTCAAACAGCACACCCAGAAACAGAAAATTTCTTATGAATTGTAAAATAAAATATATAATTAAATTATTATTCAATCAGAAAATATTTTAAATTTTTTAAATTTTTATTTTATTTTAAATTCTTTTATGAATAAAATACAATGTAATAAAATCAAATCTGTCCGTTTATTAAGAAAAAAAAAAAAGAAAAGAAAACACTTCACAGTATGTGTACCTTATATTTAGTCTTCGAAGTAATCGCCATCGGCATCGAGCACCTTCTGCCTACGTGTCTCCAGCTGTTCAATGCCCTTGCGGTAGAACTCGGGGGTTTTGACGCAAAGAAGTCCGTGAGGGCTTTGTGCAAGACTGCTTCATTGGTGAAGGATTCCCCACGAAGATGATTATCCAGGGATTGGAAGAGGTGGTAATCGAATGGCACAAGGTCAGGTGAAGATAGATAGATAGATAGATAGATAGATAGATAGATAGATAGATAGATAGATAGATAGATGGTGTTGTGGATTCCGGGTGAGGAACCGCACAAAATAATGAACAACAAAACAGCTATGGAGATAGAAAGTAGCTTATATTAAACGTAATATACAAACTGGAAGTCAATTCAGGAATACTATTAGTAGAAATAAATATATACAAATCTTAAAGTGAAGTCCTTGAAAATAGTATGTCCGGGTAACTTATTCTAACTGAGTGGAGTTCAGAGCTAGTCTGGTCTCTGGGTAACTTCGGTATCTGTCGAAACTCTTCGATAACTATAAAGGATCTCGACGATTACTCTCCACTGTAAACTACTGAGATTCCAGATCTTTCCTCTATGGCAGGATTATATATGCACACAGTCAAGTCTATTTTCTAAATCTAAACTTATTTATAAATGGAACTTTGTCTGTGCGTGTGTGTCTGTCTGTGTGTGTGTCCGTTACCTATAGACTCCGAAACGGCTGAACCGATTTTCTTGAAAATTTACACAGTTGTCCTATAAACGTCTGCGAGTGTTCTTAGCTAGGTTTTGTGTCGAGGTACCCCCGATAAATATCGAAAATCGATAATCGAAAAAATCGGGTTATAGAAGGAGTGGTCCGATTTTTATCAAATTTGATACAGTCATAGACAAAGACATAAGAAACGATATTCAGAAGTTTCAAGGTTACAGTTCTTACAATAGTGCAGAAGATCAATAATATATATATATAAAAGGCAAGATGTTTGTGTGTATGTCTGTTTATCTGCCTGTATGTCTGTATCTTTTTCAGCCTTTTCATTTTAGTTTTTGCTTCGGGTTTGGCTCTAAGTAGCTATAATTGTAGTTCTTAGTCCCAGCCATGATACCATTTACTCAGAGGACTTATTTAGCCTTCAAAATTCAGTTTACGACGAAAAAAAGCTTATTTGATATCGATACCAGGAAATCAAAATTTGACTTATATCCATTCATTTTTCTTTCAGTCTACGGTTTCGCTTTAACTGGAAACAACTATTGCTTTTTAGTCTTTCGTGTCCAAAGAGTCTGAGCTCCAGGGCCATGGATTAGTTTTAAAGCTTTCATTACACCTGAGCAACGCCGGGCTATACTGCTAGTCATATAGAAAAGGAGGAGATCCCACAACAGTTAATTCGCAGTGATCCTTATATCATGAAAACAATGTGAATAAGGTAAAAGAAAGCATAGAAGAATACATTTTTATAGGTATTTTTTAGATAGCCAACTTAGTCTATAATAATGATGGCATTTGATGCCACATCTTGTAAACTTCTTCAAGTCTAGAGTCAACAGAAATATATTCTACAATTCCTCATAATTTATAATTATTACGCTCTTAAAATGTAGCGGATAAAAAATTAAGAATTAAAACCAACCTTCTTCTTCACTTTTATAAAAATTAACAATGACGTATGAAATCCTGGTTTTCCCAAATAGAAAAAGGATTGACCATGTGCTTCGCGAAAAATCGAAACCAGATTTCGCAAGTAGGTATTAAAATGATTTTTGACCAATGGGAGCGACTTGCAAGACTTGAGGACTTCGCGAGCAAGTGCGAAAATCTGAATACTTTAAAAGGCCCCGGTCACTGTGAAGGCAGTCAGTCACAGATGGAAGCTGCAAAGACGACTAGCTAAAATGTACCAAGAGAAGCTTCAAGCTGACCCGGATATATGTCCTCTTTCTCTTTCCTTCTGCTGATTTCTTTAACTTCTTCTTCTCCATCCAAAGAC
>JBBBDQ010000418.1:910000-932500 GCA_037127315.1 Ascarosepion bandense
TCTGAAAAACAACACGTTAACTGCACCGAAAAATACCCGGACGAAACACATACCGAAACTTTGTCGGTTACAGTTTGACATTTTCTTCCAAGCCAGGGTAATTTTAAATACAAAGGACAGCGACTAGGTCCTTCAACTTTTGGTTCTTTAAAACGTTTGACCTTACGATCGATCACCCGTTTCACTACATTAATTTTCGCAAACCCACCTTTACTGGTCTGTACACCAATTAGAACTTGTTTGTTCCTAAGTCCTGTAAAATTGGTCTAATTGAAACTTTGGTTCACCGTGCCCTTAACATTTGTCCTCCGGAGAGTTTAAGCAGCAAATTAATTCGCTTGCAAAATATTTTCGAGGGTAACGGGTACCCAATTAATCTGGGTAGGAGTAAGAACACAAATGGTGTAAAGATCCACAGTTTATTGCATTTACTTTTTAAAAGTGCACAATACAAAGTAAAGGAATATAATTATTTTAATATTTTTATTATCAGTATTCATAATAAAACATTTTGTATCGCTACACAAAGTCAACTATGTTTCAGTACTATTGATTGTACTTCATCAGGTTATGAAACATAATAGCTTGGTATAGTGATGCAAAATGTCTTTATTGAAACTACTGATAATAACAATATTGAAATAATTTTATATATATATATATTAGTCATGCACATACAGGCCTGTTTCGCCGTATCACAGCTCATCAGTGTGGCTAGACACATCCACTTGCTTCTGGCCGGGATCAAAACTCGACCGATTTGATGTCAGTCAGAGTTGCTAACCCCTAAGCCATAGGCGCATGGAATCAGAGAACGGAAATTTTAACGTGTTGTATATAAGCAGTGTATACACACGCCAGTCACCGAAAGAACTGAATTCATTCCTGAAGAGTAATATATATATATATATATATATATATATATATATATATATATATAGGGCCAACCTTCCCTGAAGATCCCGTTTACGTGAAACCTTGGTAGGTTTGTTGGCTCACTAGTTTAATTTACTTATTCTGCTCTGCTTACGTATTGAGCGCTTTTTTGTTATTGATTACTCGTCTCGGGTTTTTTATTTGGGCTACGTACTGGCTCGGTCTAAATCGCTTTGGCTGATGTTCATGTGCTTAGCTCTTTCTTTTTTTACAACCATTTTTTCCTTCCGCGTATATACGCGGAGGGTTTTTCGAAACGAGTATAGTGATGTTTGTATTTATATATATTTATTTTGAACATTATTTTTACCGATACTCGTATTTAAGTAGATATTCTGTTTTTAAACAGTATTTTATATTTATATCTACCGGCCTGATTATTTCACGATAAATTTTTATTACGGAAATGTGTGCTACCCAGCAGGATATATATATGTGTGTGTGTGTGTGTGTATGTGTGTGTGTGTGTGTGTGTGTGTGTGTGTGTGCGTGCGTGTGCGCGCACAGAAGTCAACACTGAGTGACGACAGCCTGTTTGATGTTTGAACACAATCTTCAGACCATGTGTATTAGGAGTTAGCTTGACTATTCATATCAGTAGGTCAATGGATTATTATGGGTAAGCAAAGTAAGTTGTTCCTGGATTATCGTGTTATCCTAACGGTTACTGGGGGGGGGGGCAACGATTATATTCGAAATTCTTCCCTAAGGATTATTGAGTAGAAACAATTATCAGTCCGTACCCGGTTATTTGTAGTGATTGTGTCGGGTTGTTTGATTCGTCTTCTATGTACCCTGTCCATTTCAGGACGTAGGCGATCATGGCTTTCCACGTCTCCCTATCCCTGGTGCTCTTAGCACGCCTTCTCCTGTTACACCATGTAATCCTCGTTCCATCTTCCACCTGATCAGGTCCTTCAAATATGTTATCCGTTACTTTCCCCTGTCTCTTTTTCCCTTTATCTGGCCTCTTAGTATCAGATTCTCCAAGCCCTCCTTTCTCATTGCATGTCCCAGGAACTTTAGTTGTCTCTTCCTGATGCTCAGTATTAATTTCCTTTTCATCTCCATCCTTAACATTGCTCACATGCTCGATCTATGATATTCGCAGCATCCTTCTGTAGAACCACATTTCAGTTGCTTCAAGTTTTTCCTTCATCTTTGATGATATTGTCCAGCATTTACTGCCATATTGAAGAACTGACATCACATAGCAATCCAGTATTCTCTTCCTTATTTCTAGCGAAATTGTCCTGTTTCTTAATACTTTACTCAACTTCTGGAATGCTTCCTTCGCCATGCCAATTCGCCTTCGGATCTCTGTGTCGCACTTTCCGTCTTCTGTTATAACATTTCCCAGATATTTAAATTTTTGTACCTGCTTGATTCTAGTATCTCCGACTTGTATTTGGCATATTCGCCTGACCTTTTTACTGATGACCAGGCATTCGGTTTTCTTGCAGTTTAGATTATTTCGTATTTATCATTAATTATTCACTGTTTAATATTATTAATAAATTTATTTAATTGTTGTTCTGCATTATTTCAGAAGCTGTTCCATCTGGTAATTTCATTATAAATACTTTCTCTAATAACTACGAATTTAAAATCCCTCCATCTTTTGCTGGAAAATATATTTTGTTTGTGACCATCAAAATAGCTATTTTAACATCTTTTGATTTTTCCAGTTGACTGCAAACGAAAAGAAAAGAAACAGTTTCAAGTTTATGTAGTAAAAGCATTTCTCCAAGGCAAATAGTGGATAATCAGTTTTCTACTGTTTGCCCTTAATAAACAGTTCCCTCACTTTGGGTCCATGAGTTTATCCATGAATTGTATTGCAATAAATGCACAACTCAAAATCAGAAATCATTTTGTAAGGTTGTACAGCAGTTTCCTTTTTTTTTTTTTTTTGCCGTCAGGTGGAAGACGAATGTGCAGTGGCTATCGTCTCGGGACGAGAAATCGGAAAGCCCAGTTCGAATTCCAGTTGAATTTGTTGCATTCACTTAAGCGCAAAAAACGTTAGGGAAGGTTTCAATCTGCTGCTTCTTTCTCCAGCTATGGGTTAAATTGCAAGACAGATTGGGTTCTATAACCTTTGTTGGCAACCAGTCTACTGCAGAAACTAATGACAACATACTGAGGGAAAATCTTCTGTCCAGTCAGTCATGTCTCATTCGAGACATGATCGCCCAAACGTGTATTACGTATGGCATTTAACTGACTGGCGGAATGTAAGACAAATGAATTCGTAGCCAAGTTCAAACCCTAAACCAAACACCAAATGAAATAAGGGTAAACTTTAGGGATATCCCCACCAACATTCAACTTAAGAATTAATTATGTTGCAATATGCCTGATTCACTTGTTCTAGAGTGATGGTTAAAAAGCTTGTGCTCATGAGCTCGATTCTCACCAGGTGGCCCCTGCTATAGTCTTGCAGGTGATAAAACTAATTTTAGTAATAGGCGCAACATTATTCTACTTCTGTGACACGCCCCCCCCCCCCCCGTTCTTCTTCGTCATAAAATTAATATCGATTGTTAAACAAAGAGAATGAAATTCTGTTTTTATTTATTTTCCTTGTCGTGCCACTTCGGGACTTTATAGCGCCAAGCAATGTTTATTCCCTTGCGACCCCTCTTACTCGTTATTTTTTTATCCATTTACACAAGTTCGGTAGGTTGTTTGAGGTTTCTTCGCCTCTTCTTACTTTTTATTTATGCTATGAGTGTTAACTTCTCCGAGCTCTTTTCCTCATTATATGTTCAACAAATTTCAACTGCTTTTATTTTTACTTATTCTAAGTACAACTGTCATTTCATTTTTCATTAAAACCTCCTCGTTAAAACAATTTCTACCAACAGCAGTAATAAAAGTAATTATAATATGATTTCTTGAACGAGGAGATCGATTATTAAAAATCGATTCCTTCATTATAAATGAAAAAAAAAAAATTAGATTCTCCGTTATAGTCTTTGTGTATTTTTATTATTTAGTTGACATGTGGAATGCCAATAAAGTTCTTTGGAAATCATAAATGTTTCGATTGAATCTTCGACCTTCGTCAGTGCTTGATATTGATATAAATAGTATGAGTGGAAAATGGAAATGTGCCTATATTCCAAAAATAGGAGCCATCATATGAAACGTAGCTTAAAAGATTGATGAACTTCATTTATTCTTCTGCTTATACGAATCATATACAAGGATTCTTCAAGAATTCATATGCTTTAAAAGTCAAATCAGAAACATTGTCTGAATATTGTCGACATTGCCGCAGCCACCGTCGCCGCCGCCGACACCATCATTAATGTATCTCATTCTTTTTTCGCGCCTCAAAACAGGATTTGTTTGGTGGAGGTGCGTTCTGTTTATCAATGGCGGCCATTTCCTTCCTGGCGCCAATTTTGTCGGAAGCAAAGTTAAAGGCCACTGTTCGTCACAGCTTTGTAATGTTTCCGTTGATGAAATCTTCAGTACGAAAGCGGACGCGTCTCCGGAAACAAACTCACTTTTGTTTTGCCAACTGAAACTACCGGATTTTATTGCGTTCTCACAGTGAAAGAAATGAAAATAGATCCTTTTGCTTCTAACGAACTCGCAGGAATTAGCTGATGTTTGTATACACACGCGCAGTTGTTCTTCTCAAATCTTGAAGAAGCTCGACCAGTCACCATTAAATGCATGTATAGCACAAAAGGAAACAGAGCGGGTGGAACTAAAATTTAAAACGTGAACAAGAAAAGAAAAATGACTGAGTTTTTATTTTAAACCTTGTTATATTTTTAATTTATTGAAGTTAAATTAAGCTCTTGACAACAGACCAATAAATGTAAAATTATATGTTTAACTTCAATATATAGAAATTGAAGTTAAATTTAGCTCGTGACAACAGACCAATAAATGTAAAATTATATATTTAACTACAATATATAGATATTGAAGTTGTATTTAGCTCTTGACAACAGACTAATATATGTACAATTATATATTTAACTTCAATATATAGATATATATCGGAAATCCACCGGTGCACGCACGCTGAATCAGTAACCAATGTTGTCACCTCCCACTGGAGGGCCAGATTGAATCCTTTAAGCGTCGTGTCGAGTTCGGCTAAATTAATATGCCTGGCATCATTCGTCGGACGCAGCCAACACGCATCTTCGATGACAGTTACGTTCGCTTCCAATGCTACTCCTGTTACCACGGAACTCCCATCCACCCAGACTGTAATCTCGTCACTACCCATGCAACGGGGTCCAGTTTCCACATTCTACTCAGCATCTCAGCTAGTATGCGACAAAGACAGGGATCTTTGATTTTATCATCCCATCCATTGTTTACTGCAGTTGCCAGGTGCTTGACGAATGCAACTGTCACCCTGAGGTATCCACACACGGGGAAATATCCAACAAGTTTCCCACACAACGAAAATACGCGCCGACTAGTCAACACATCAGGTATCGTAAGGTCAACAAATGTAAACATGTTACGGAAATTAACGAATTTTAACGAAACTTGGTTATAAACAACCGACAATTTGAAATTAATTGTTTGAACATTATTTTTTATCGATACTCGTATTTAAGTAGATATTCTGTTTTTTAATTAAACAGTATTATATATTTATATCTACCGGCCTGATTATTTACGATAAATTGTTATTATGAAAATGTGTGCCATTCGGCAGGATTGGAACCTGCGACCCCTATTTACATAGGGGAAGCTACCATTTGATCTGGCAACGTTTTATTACGATACATTTCAGAGCAGATATGGTTGTTTGCGATGAATCGAAAATTGTGTTATATAGGCTTGATTAAAACCTCGTTTAGACTGGAGGCCATTCGTGGTCGAGCGGTCATCAATGTATGCTGATGTGGCACTTTCAATTGTGCGATGGCGTCTATGACGGATTTTATCATGAACGGCGCCACATTTAGCCCAAATCCTAACCGCGTGAGACAGAAGCGTTGGTCCTTGAAAATAACCGTTTGAAATGACCACAGCGCTTCGTCGACGTGAATCTGAAGATATGCATTAGAGAATTTTAATTTTATTTAGATTGATACTTTTGTCAAGATTTCTGATTTTTATCGAGATTTATATTTTTACTTTTATAATAATTTACACTTTTGTGAAGAGTTATGTATTTTATTTATATTTATAATTTTACTTTTATCGAAATTTATAATTTAATCGCGAATTCTATTTTATGGAAAGCATTGGCAACCTACTGCGGGAAAATCTTCTCCCAGTCAGCCTTGTTTCTATCGAGACATGATCACCTAACTGACTAAATAGTTGGAAACACAATTAAAGCTTCTACTGGACATAAAGTGGGGGATCAGTTTTCTATTGTCATGAAGTAATAAACTAATCCCCCACTAACTACTACTTATTAATATAATAATATAATTCACCAGTCTACCGCAGAAAGTAATGGCAACTTACTGCGGGATAAGAGAAAAGAAAAGAAAACCGGAAACCGCATCCTAAACAGAAAACAAGGGATGAGCCTCTTCACCTGTTCAATAGATGTACAAAATCTAAATAAAAAGATTAGAACTAGATAAAAGTATGAACCTAGACAAAAGTATACATCTAGACAAAAAATATAAAATGTAGATAAAATATAAATGTGAAAAAATATAAATCTATATAAAGGTATAAACCTCGATAAATGTATCAATCTTGGTAAATTATTAAGAATTCACCTTTAAGTACCGAATCCAGGTGCGTCGTCAGTGTTGTTGTTCCTATGTCACTAGAAGTTTCGGGTCTAAATAAACAACAAACTTCTTCGATAGGCGACCCGACCGAATCTGATCAGTATTCGGCCCTCACCCAGAAAAAAATTGCTACTAGTTTTAGGACGTGCATGAAAAGTATGATCTACATAAAATGTATAAAACTCTATTAAAGTATCAATCTAGATAAAAATATAAGTCTACATAAAATGCATAAATATAGGTAAAAAGCATAAAACTAGATAAAATGTATAAATATAAATAAAAATATAAGTCTACATAAAATGCATAAATGTAGGTAAAAAGCATAAAACTAGATAAAATGTATAAATATAGGTAAAAAGCATAAAACTTGATAAAATATATAAATATAAATAAAAATATAAGTCTACATAAAATGCATAAATATAGGTAAAAAGCATAAAACTAGATAAATGTATAAATATAAATAAAAATATAAGTCTACATAAAATGCATAAATATAGGTAAAAAGTATAAAACTAGATAAAATGTATAAATATAGGTAAAAAGCATAAAACTAGATAAAATGTATAAATATAGATAAGAATATAAGTCTACATAAAATGCATAAATATAGGTAAAAAGCATAAAACTAGATAAAATGTATAAATATAAATAAAAATATAAGTCTACATAAAATGCATAAATATAGGTAAAAAGCATAAAACTAGATAAAATGTATAAATATAGGTAAAAAGCATAAAACTAGATAAAATGTATAAATATAAATAAAAATATAAGTCTACATAAAATGCATAAATATAGGTAAAAAGCATAAAACTAGATAAAATGTATAAATATAGGTAAAAAGCATAAAACTAGATAAAATGTATAAATATAAATAAAAATATAAGTCTACATAAAATGCATAAATATAGGTAAAAAGCATAAAACTTGATAAAATATATAAATATAAATAAAAATATAAGTCTACATAAAATGCATAAATATAGGTAAAAAGCATAAACTTGATAAAATATATAAATATAAATAAAAATATAAGTCTACATAAAATGCATAAATATAGGTAAAAAGCATAAAACTAGATAAAATGTATAAATATAAATAAAAATATAAGTCTACATAAAATGCATAAATATAGGTAAAAAGCATAAAACTAGATAAAATGTATAAATATAGGTAAAAAGCATAAAACTTGATAAAATATATAAATATAAATAAAAATATAAGTCTACATAAAATGCATAAATATAGGTAAAAAGCATAAAACTAGAATAAAATGTATAAATATAAAATAAAAATATAAGTCTACATAAAATGCATAAATATAGGTAAAAAGCATAAAACTAGATAAAATGTATAAATATAAATAAAAAATATAAGTCTACATAAAATGCATAAATATAGGTAAAAAGCATAAAACTAGATAAAATGTATAAATATAGGTAAAAAGCATAAAACTAGATAAAATGTATAAATATAAATAAAAATATAAGTCTACATAAAATGCATAAATATAGGTAAAAAGCATAAAACTAGATAAAATGTATAAATATAAATAAAAATATAAGTCTACATAAAATGTATAAATATAAGTAAAAAGCATAAAACTAGATAAAATGTATAAATATAGATAAAGATATAAGTCTACATAAAGTACATAAATATAGGTAAAAAGCATAAAACTAGATAAAATATATAAATATAAATAAAAATATAAGTCTACATAAAATGCATAAATATATGTAAAAAGCATAAAACTAGATAAAATGTATAAATATAAATAAAAATATAAGTCTACATAAAATGCATAAATATAGGTAAAAAGCATAAAACTAGATAAAATGTATAAATATAGGTAAAAAGCATAAAACTAGATAAAATGTATAAATATAAATAAAAATATAAGTCTACATAAAATGCATAAATATAGGTAAAAAGCATAAAACTTGATAAAATATATAAATATAAATAAAAATATAAGTCTACATAAAATGCATAAATATAGGTAAAAGCATAAAACTAGATAAAATGTATAAATATAAATAAAAATATAAGTCTACATAAAATGCATAAATATAGGTAAAAAGTATAAAAACTAGATAAAATGTATAAATATAAATAAAAATATAAGTCTACATAAAATGCATAAATATAGGTAAAAAGCATAAAACTAGATAAAATGTATAAATATAGGTAAAAAGCATAAAACTAGATAAAATGTATAAATATAAATAAAAATATAAGTCTACATAAAATGCATAAATATAGGTAAAAAGCATAAAACTAGATAAAATGTATAAATATAAATAAAAATATAAGTCTACATAAAATGCATAAATATAGGTAAAAAGCATAAAACTGATAAAATATATAAATATAAATAAAAATATAAGTCTACATAAAATGCATAAATATAGGTAAAAAGCATAAAACTAGATAAAATGTATAAATATAAATAAATATAAGTCTACATAAAATGCATAAATATAGGTAAAAAGCATAAAACTAGATAAAATGTATAAATATAGGTAAAAAGCATAAAACTAGATAAAATGTAAATATAAATAAAAATATAAGTCTACATAAAATGCATAAATATAGGTAAAAAGCATAAAACTAGATAAAATGTATAAATATAGATAAGAATATAAGTCTACATAAAATGCATAAATATAGGTAAAATATAAGTCTACATAAAATGCATAAATATAGGTAAAAGCATAAAACTAGATAAAATGTATAAATATAGGTAAAAAGCATAAAACTAGATAAAATGTATAAATATAGATAAGAATATAAGTCTACATAAATGCATAAATATAGGTAAAATATAAGTCTACATAAAATGCATAAATATAGGTAAAAACTACTTAAAACTAGATAAAATGTATAAATATAAATAAAAATATAAATCTACATATAATGTATAAATATAGGTAAAAAGTATAAAACTAGATAAAATGTATAAATATAGGTAAAAATTACATATATTAGATAAAAGCATAAATCAAGATAAAAGAATAAATCTATATAAAAATATATATCTGAATAAAATGTATAAAGCTAGATACATGCAGAAACCTCGATAAAACTATATGTATAAATCCAGATAAAATTATAAATTTGGATAATTTGTCTACATCTAGATAAAAATATACATCTAGAGAAAGTATATATCTAGATAAAATGTATAAACCTCCATTAAAGTATCAATCTAGATAAAACGTATAAATATAGATAAACGTATAAAACTAGATAAAATAAATAAATGAAATTAAAAATTATGACACTCAATAAAAAGTATCAATCTAGTTAAATATACGGGTATAAATCTTGATAAAAACTATAAATCTATATAAAATTATAAATCTAAATGACAGTATAAATCTCGTTAAAATTAAAAGTATAAATCCAGATAAAACGTATAAATCCAGATAAAGCGTATAAATCCAGATAAAACGTATAAATCCAGATAAAACGTATAAATCTAGATAAGATATAAAACTTAATTATAAGAAAAAAATCAAAATAAAAGTGTAATTTTCGATAAAGTAAAATTATGAATGTAGATAAAAATTACAAATCTAGATAAATGTATAAACTTATTTAATTTTTATAAAATTAAAAAGTGAAAGTGTGAAAGTGTGAATATTTGTAAACAAACAAAAATGGAATATGTTGCCTTAGAAAAGCTTTTATAGGCGAGAAAAATACAATGATACATATGCCAAATTTCAGTTCATTATTTAAGTAAATTTTTAATATTTATTAAATATAAACGAATATTTTTTAAAACAAATTTCTGTTCAAAATTTCACAGAAAAAAAATTTGTACCGATTCACAAGTCAATGGCCGAACTAAATGCGAGGCGACTAAGAGACAGGCGGTTTGTAAACGGGCGGGAAATTTCCATCACTTCCTTCGTTTGTACTGAACGTAGTGTCTAGATAATATCGGCCCCCAAAAAGCAGTCTATTGCCACTAGTGTGCAGGAGATTACATTGGAAGGAAGTTATGAGAAAGAGTGACAGGTTATAGGGCGTGTCAGGAAGTGGATAAGAGAAGCATGAGAATACTGATGAGAGTGGAGTGGACGGAGAAAGGAGCATGAGAGAGAGAGAGAGAGAGGATGCAGGTTAGTGAGATAGGAGATGACTATTGACTTCACATTTAAATTCTTGGAGATTGTAGCTGTCGGGGAAGCAAGTAAACGGAAGGGAATTCCACAGGAGGAAAGTGCGAGAAAAGAAGCTGATGGAGTAGAATTTGTGTTTACATTTTATTGGTTTCACAGTAAAAGGGTGGGACCTAGTTGTTAATCTTGTGGTTCAAGTAAATTCATGCATAGGAGGAACCAGAGAGCTAAGTTCATCGGAGCAAAAGCCGTGAAAGTATTTGTAGAAGAGACACAAAGAAGCCACATTGCGTCGGTGAGAATGTGACTGTATCTTAGCTGCCATGTCGGAATCGATCACATAACAGATTCTTCGTTAGATTTTGTCAAGGACCCCTAGGTGGATAGCAGGAGCACCCAACCAGATATGGCAGCAGTATTCAATGCAAGATTGTAAAACTAGATAAAAAGCATAAATCTCGATAAAAGTTGAAATATAAGTCACGATAAAAAGTATAAATCTAGATAAAGATACAAAACTAGACAAATGTATAAAAGTAAATAAAAAGTACAGATCTAGATATACTGAATGAATCTAGATAAATGTGTCAAACTTGATAAAATGTATAGATCATGATTAAATGTATGAATCTAGATAAATGTGTAAAATTAGATAGAAAGTATAAAACTAGATAAAAAGCATAAATCTAGATAAAATGTATAAGTTTAGATAAATGTATAAAACTATATAAAAACTATAAAACTTCGTAAAATTATAATCTAGTTGCTCGCAAACATTTTTAGTAAATTTATGTGGCAAAAACAAATTAAAGAAATACCCGGAAAATGCATTTTTTCAAAATTTATAAGTCACTTTTAATTAGTTCTCTGTTTATATAAATTGCCTTGTTTACTGATATTTTTATAAATTCAGAAATAAATCTTTCATTATATAGAAAATAATATACATCGTATTGTATTTGATTAACGTATTTTCATAACCTTGTAAGTATAAAGTTATTCTTGTAAATAAACAACAAATAAGTTTTAATTCTTTTGTTATCAATTCTCGAGAACTTCGAGAAGACACGATTCCAGTCTTCAACGTTTCAAAACCTCGAAGGAAAACTCAGTAAAATACCTGAGGGAAAAAAATCTTAAAATCTTTGAAATTTAAATTTCAGTCTTAAAATATTTGTATAAATAACGATTGGGAAAAGTATTTCCTAATTAATCATTGAATACACTCTATAAAATCACAGATATTTGTGAAGTGTGAAAGTGTGAATATTTGTAAACAAACAAAAATGGAATATGTTGCCTTAGAAAAGCTTTTACAGGCGAGAAAAATACAATGATACATATGCCAAATTTCAGTTCATTATTTAACTAAGTAAATTTTTAATATTTATTAAATATAAACGAATATTTTTTAAAACAAATTTCTGTTCAAAATTTCACAGAAAAAAAATTTGTACCGATTCACAAGTCAATGGCCGAACTAAATGCGAGGCGACGAAGAGGCGGTTTGTGAACGGGCGGGAAATTTCCATCACTTCCTTCGTTTGTACTGAACCTAGTGTTTAGGTCTCGGCTAATTCAAGTTTAGTTTATTTTTCTGAATTTTCCTTTTTATACTTTTTGTGGTTTTAGAATATTTTCCACCCACAATTTTTTGAATCAGATATTTTGAAAAACACTTTTTTAACGTTTTCTTTTTTCTTTTTATTATGCGTATTCATAATTATGTGTTTTTATTTATTTTCAACTAGCAGTATAGCCCGGTGTTGCTCGGGTGTAATGAAAGTTTTAAAACTAAACCATGGTCCTGGAGCTCAGACTCTTTGGACGTTGGCACGAAAGACTAAAAAGCAATAGTTGTTTCCAGTTAAAGCGAAACTGTAGACTGAAAGAAAAATGAATGGATGTAAGTCAAATTTTGATTTCCTGGTATCGATATCAAATAAGTTTTTTCGTCGTAAACTGAATTTTGAAGGCTAAATAAGTCCTCTGAGTAAATGGTATCATGGCTGAGACTATGAACTGCAATTATACCCACTTAGAGCCAAACCCGAAGCAAAAACTAAAATCAAAGGGCTAAAAAAATACAGACATGCAGGCAGATAAACAAACACACACACAAACATCTTGCCTTATATATATATATTAAGATTGAGCTCTCTGGAGAAAAAAAATTTAAAAACAGTTTCCACTTCGGCTATAATGCGTGACTCTTCAGAAATGAATAGAGTTCTCTCGGTGACTGGCGTCTGTATACACTGCTTACATACAAGACGTTAAAATTTCCCATCTCCGATGTTATGCGCCGATGGCTTAGGGAGTAGAGACTCCGACTGACACCAAATCGGCCGACTTTCTGATCCCGGCCAGAATCAAGTGGATATGTCTAACCACACTGATGAGCTGTGATACAGCGAAACGGGCTTGTATGTGGATGACTTATATATATTATCGATTTTCTGCACTATTGTAAGAACTGCAACCTTGAAACTTCTGAATATGTTTTTGTGTATGAGCGTATCAAATTTGATTAAAATCGGACCGCTCCTTATATGACCCGATTTTTTCGATTGTCGATATTTATCGGGGGTACCTCGACACAAAACCTGGCTAAGAACACTCGCAGACGCTTATAGTATAGCTGTGTAAATTTTCAAGAAAATCGGTTCAGCCATTTCGGAATCTGTAGGTAACGGACGGACAAACACACACAGTTCCATTTATAAATAAGTTTAGATAGATAAATTTAATTCCAAACAAGGCAATAAAGTGACTAAGACGCAAGTTAGGTACTGAGTATGAAAGACTATGAAAAATACATTAAAGAGCGAGAAGAATAAATGAACAGAAACTAAGTCGACGGAAGATAACGATTGACGTTGCATGTAAATTTTTAAAGATCAAACTTGACTGGAAAGCAAAAAAAAAAAAAAAACACGAAAATAGTTTCACAAACTAGAATTGCAAGAAATACTCGCACTTAGAAATGATTGATACAATCGCAGTATCGTTTCTTACTCACTTCTGGCGTTGCTCTTTCCGATTCTATACGTGAGGCATTAACATGAAAAGTGTGTCTTCCATTTCTTAGATAAACATAAAAAATATCGAGAGTTTTATTGATTATTAAATTAAATCTAATAAAATTTATTCGATAATGTTAAATGAAAAAAACACTGAAATTATATTTGCGCCCCGAGAGTTACCGGGTTAAAAAATGATTTCGTGTTTCTAGTCACGACCAAAACATTTATGAAAAGAGTATCGCAGCATTCGTTCAGCTTACGCTTTCACTCGCGACATTAACGTGAAAACGTGAGAATTCTGAAGCGAGAATCGGGGAAGGGAGAGATTTAAAAAAAAAAGAAATATACGGAAATTTACAAACGCTGTTTAAGTGTTTTCCATTCTTTATAGACGTGTAAATGCTACCGAAAATCATTGACCTTTCCAAAAACAATTGTGGAATCTAAATTGTCACCTTCGGAGAACAGAATAAAAAGACGTTTGTAATTGTTCTTAAATCTTGTTTTGTTATAAACGATAACACACTGACCATTAGAATACGAGGGGATGTTGTCCAGGATGTGCGTTGTGGCGCAGTGTATATCGGTTCGGAACGAGAAATCGGGGAACCAGTTGAATTCCTTGCATTCACTTACGCACAAATACCCTTGGGAAAGGTATTAATCCGTCTCTTCCCTCAAGTTATGGGTTAAATAATAGGACAGATTGGGTTCTATAGCCTTGGTCGGCAATCAGTCTACCGCAGAAAGCAATGGCAAACTACTACGGGATAATCTTCTGCCCAGTCAGTTATGTCTCTTTCGAGACATGATCGCCCAAGCGTGTATCGCGTATGGCACTTAACTGACTGACTGAACATATTTAGAAACACGATTAAGGTTACTGCTGGACATAAAGTGGAGGATTGGTTTTCTATTGCTATGAAGTAATAAACTGATCCCCCACTAATTACTACTTAATAATATAATACATTTCTTCTCCCTCTAGCTATAAGTCAAATAACAGGACAGATTGGGTTCTATAGCCTTGGTCGGCAACCAGTCTACCGCAGAAAGCAATGGCAACCTACTGCGGGATAATCTTCTGCCTAGTCAGTCATGTCTCGAAAGAGACATAATCGCCCAAGCGTGTATCGCGCATGGCACTTAACTGACTGACTGACCCTAACCCTGCCCAAGCAATGAGTTGTTAACTACACTGAAGTGACCCAAATCATGCAGGAAATTCTGGTTTTAATGTCCCGTGCTTAGGAAATAAAGAAAGCACTTGAAGGATTTGGAACAGTTGACGTATTGAGAATTAAGTGACTCAATATTTTTGTTGCGAGAGATCGTTTATTTTTTTACTTTTATTTTTTAAAATTTTTAGTCGTATCACTCCGAGCAAGGCAGTAACGCCACTGATGTGCAGGGGGCTACATAAGAGTAAAAAGATTAGATAGGAGAGAGTGAAGAGAGTGAAGAGAAAGACGAACCAGTTAGAAAGGAGCAAAGAGATGGATGGGAATACAGGTGTGATGACAGTTACAAAGGTGGAGAGAAAGGAAAGGATATATCGATAAAATGCAGCCGTAACTTCTACTCCAACAGTTTCTTTCCTCGCACTTCCCGACTGTGGAATTCTCTTCCTAACGATTGCTTCCCCGACGGCTACAATCTCCAGGAGTTTAAATGTAAGGTCAATAGACACCTCCTAACACACTAACCTGCTCCCATTCTATCAAACACTCTTCCCATCTGCCCTACACTCATCCTCGCTATCCTTACTCATCTATCACCTTTCTCCTGACATTCCCTATGTCTATCCACTCCTTCTCTTTACCTTCCCCTATGTAGCCCCATGCACACTAGTGGCAGTGGAATGCCTTGCTTGGGGTGAGATGATTAAAAAAAAAAAAAAAAAAAATACAGGGTGGTGTGCAAAGAACTAGTCAAGTGGTTAAGATATGGGTATTGACATTGCATTTAAATTCCTCGAGGTTGTAGCCATCAGGAAAGCAAGAATATGGAAGTGAGTTCCACAGGCGGGAGGTGCGAGAAAAGAAGCTGCAGGAGTAGAATTGTCGTCTGCATTTGGTTGATCTAACTGTGAATGGGTGAGACCCAGTTACCAATCTGGTTGCACGAGTAAACACCTGTTGCAGAGGCACCAGTGACTTAAGTTCGTTGGAGCAGAAGCCATGAAAATGTTTATTGAGAATAAATCAGTAACTTTAAATTTAGGAAAAGCTAGAAATAAGGACATTACACGGCCATTAATCTGTTTTGTTAAACACACCTGTTTTCACATACAGACATTGCTTGATTGTTAACTTGAAAATACATTTCTTTTTAGATAGTTCATAAATGTGGCCATCAAGTTTTTCTTAACCCGATAAATCAGTCAGTTAAGTGCAATATGTGATACACACTCTGGCAACCATGTCTCGAAAGAGACATGACTGACTAAGCAGATTTTCCCGAAGTAGGTTGCCATTACTTTCTGCGGCAGACTGGTTGCCAACCAATAACCAATGCTTCTTTTTTCTTCTTTTATGTGCCATGTCCTTTCAGGACGCAGGCGATCATGGCTTTCCACGTTTCCCTGTCCCTTGTGGCCCTTAGCACGCTTTCTCCTGTTGCACCATGCAACCCTCGTTCCGTCATCCACCTGATCAGGTCTTTCAAATATGTTATCCGCTGCTTCCTCTGTCTCTTTTACCCTCTGTCTGGCCTGTTAGTAACAGGTTCTCCAAGCCCCTTTTCCTCATTGCATGTCCCAGGAACTTTAGTTGTCTCTTCCTGATGCTCAGTATTAATTTCCTTTTCGTCTCCATCCTTTCCAAAACCTCGTCATTGCTCACATGCTCGGTCCATGATATCCGCAACATCCTTCTGTAGCACATTTCAGCTGCTTCAAGTTTTTCCTTCATCTTCGAAGATATTGTCCACTGCTACAGAACCCAATCTGTCCTGCTATTTAACCGATAGCTGGAGGAAGAATCGGTGGATTTTAGTCTTTCCCAAGGGTATTTACACGTAAGTGAATGCAACGAGTTCGATCGGAATTCGAACTCGGCTCTCCGAGTTATTGTCCCGAGCCAATATCCACTGCACTGCAGCACACATAACCCTAGAAATATCTGTCATTTTTACTTTAAAAAGATAATAGTAACTTATTCGAAACGTAATGGCGTTTTACCAGAAAGGACATAAAAACAAATGTGAGTTAAATTTATTAAAATATATTTTCAAAGACATGATCACCTGCAATCCCCTAGCTGCGTGCAGCAGCCTCGGGCGAAAACAGATTTCCGATTCTACGTTTAAAGAAATATTAGTTATTCCCTGTTAAAAAAAAAAAAAAAAAAAAAAAAAAGACCAGTTTTCCAATTTCTTCTTTCTGAAATTTTTGCCATTTATGAAATATTTGAGTGTGCGAAACGAATGAAAATCTGCAGCAGTTGAAGAGAAATATTTCAATTTTATAAGTTTAAAAAAATTAGCGTTTCATTCAATATATATCATTCATATATTATTATTATTATTATTATTAATTAGTTTTGGGTCATAATTAAATTAGACCTGTATACAGTTGTATTAAAAAGTGCTCAATACATTCATAATGTAGAGCTTTTAAATATTTTTCACGGGAAACCAGTTATTTACGCAACATTCGTCTCAACCTACCAGTATCTTCAAGCGATTTATAATAATTGATTTTCCAACGTTTTCAAACGTACAATAGGGATTTTTATGAACGCGCTACTGGAAGTTTAAAATAACTGAAATTTCAAAATTATGGAGGAGTTAGTTTAAAGATTTTAAGCACTTTCATCCAAGTTTGTATGATCCTGGGATGTATTTTTTATGTAATTACATCTGGATATGATTTCTGATCTTCCAACTAATTATTTATTTGTTCTGGAAATAATATAACGGCTAACTTTTCTTCTTGGCAGACATCACCACCATGTTATATCAGGGTCTTTGTCATATTTTCCTTTTAATTTCTACCCGTAGTTAGCCAGTTTGGTACAATTGTTAAGGTTTTCCAACTTTAATGTAGATTTATGCTTATTCCATCTGTTTTTAAAAATACCTTTTGTGGATCCTATATAGGTATTTTCTTTGTCCATCTGTATCATGTACTTCTGCTTTGTAAATAACTCCTTCTGTTTTACAAATTCTGTCAAGTGGGCATTTATGTTTGTCTCTACGGTTACATTCTTTATTAGTGATATTATGCTCCACATTATTTTTTCAGTTTCTGGCATTTTTGTTTTTTATGTAATTTTCTCAATTATAAGTACAGCTATAACTTAAATTACTTGTATTTTTATTGAATATTTTTTGTAATTTCGAGTTTTTAGGGAAGTGTTAATTAATTAATTTAAATTTAGAACTATTTAAAACTATTTGACCTATTTTGTATTTTACTTCTAAATTAAATGATGGATTAAAGCAAATAATGTTTCGAGTTTTAGTACTATTTTTCATTTGCTTGTTTAACTGTGTATTCTTATTTGTCTTTATGGCCATTTTCATTTAAAGCCCTTTCATAATCTTTTTTCTTTTCATCGAAGATTGATATATGAGAGAATTTTTTCATATTCTACGTTCTATTCCCTTAGGGATGTGTAGATTATGCTAGTATGATAGTTAGATCTAGTGTTTGCATACTTTAAAGTTGTATTTGTTTTCATATATGGGAAGTTTCTGCCAGTTTGTACATGAAATTCTACAACTAAATATTGGACAACTTTTTTTTTATTCATTTCGACTTCTATTTCAAAATCGAGTGTTTGAAAAAATTGAAACGTTTGAAAAGTTCTCTTTTGTTGTCTGGCGCTATCATTAATCGGACATATCTGTATAATCCTCTCCCCTGTCAACGTGTCTTATACTAACTTCAAGCGAATTGTCCTGGATAGAAATAACTGAAGATATTTGTGCCAGGTGGTATCAGAAAAAAAGACGAAAGACAACGGCGATAAGCAGCAGCAAAATATTTCTGTGTCTATATCCTGAGATTCCCGCCGTTGCACAATATATAGACGTAGCGGGAATGAATTGTCACACACAACACAAATATAAAAACTGAATGAGCTTGTCGGATCCTTATACGTCAAAATCGACGGGAGAGTCCATCATATATATATATTATAAATTATGTTTTAGAACATGTACATAATTTCTTCTATATATGTCCTCTTCCTTACAATCATATGTTTGTTTCAGTGTTTGGATTTAAACACTTCTTCAGGGGAAATAAAGGTTTGGAATCATTCCCTGTTTAAATTTGGTTCGTTGCTGTCGTGGGGGTTGGTTGGGGTTATTGGTAATTTAATGAATGTCTCGTTTTGGTTGTTAGACTTTTGAGGAATTTGGTGTGTAAGTGTGAAATTGTTGATTAATGGTATTATCTGTTGGAATGTATGTTTTATCTTTTTATCGGTTGGGTATATCTTTTGGTTAAGAGAGCGCTCTTGAGTGGTCATTTTTATGGTCGGCTATCATTAAAAATTTTTTATTTTATCTCCTCATTCTATACTCACTCGGATATATATATATATATATATATATATATATATATATATATATATATATATATAGTCATCCGCAGACAGATCTGTTTCGCTAAAGCTCATCATCAGTACGGTTAGACATCCGATTGCTTTTACCCAGGATTGAAACGCGACGGAATTGGCGATTCTACCTCAGAACTATGGGCGCTCCGTAGAAGGAAGCAGACTTTCAGTGTATGATGTATCAAACGCCAGTAGTTGGAGTGCTCTAATTCATTACTGAATGAGCGATGCATAGATCCATAAATTAAATAATATATATATATATATATATATATATATATATATATATATCCACACTAAGAAATACCTCTTAGGTTCATACAACCATGGATGAAAATGCCATAATCTGTTTTAATTTTAAAATTGCGCGTTCATAAATTCCCTGCCACATGAACGTTCAAATAAAACACCGTTACAAGAGCGTTCTTAAAAATACGGTAAACGGTAAAATCAGTTATTAAAAATTGCCTGAAGACACCATTCATGGTAGAAACCTGGGTAGCGAAATAACTAGTTTAAATATATATATATATATATATATATATATATATATATATATATATATATATATAAATTCTATTTAATTTTTTCAGAATTCTTATGTTTCCTTTTAGCTGAAGATGAGGAATGGAAAAATAATCCATAATTATTGATTTTTCAAGCGTTTTCAGCCACTTCACTGGCCATTTTCAAGATATTGCACAATATAGAGTGTTGATGTTATATATATGCATAGCAATTGTATATAATATTGATACTGAGGTCAACACCAGGCAGTAACAGTATGTTACAATCTTAAACGCAATCGTCAGGCATTTATGACGATATATATATTACGGAAATCAACCAATTTTAACGAAACTTGGTTACAAGCAACCGACAATTTGAAATGAATTGTTTGAATATATATATATATATATATGATGGTATATATATATATGATGGTATATATATATATATATATATATACCATCAGCAGTCAGGTTTGTTTCGCTGTATCACAACTTTTCAGTGCAGCACAAATAACCGTTTGTCTAAAGTCGGGACTGAAACCCGACTGATTTGACAGCAGTAGGAGATTCACCCACCAGGCGATTGGCGCACGTCAGAGAAAGGCAGATTTCATAGCGTGTAATGTTTTTACGAAATGTAAAAACGCAAGCAGTGATTTACGATATAAGCTCTGGGAAAAATTATTTCTGAAACATTAGGTTTATAAATGCCAGAAATTCACTTGCTGTTGTCCTCAACATATCAGTTGATATAGGCGTTGGTTAGTTCCAATGACTTGACCCAAAGAGTTGTAAGTTAAATACTAAGGCTCAGTGAGTTGAGTTAAAGCGTGATACCTACATGACTGCCGGAAGTGGCATGGCACATAGAATGAGAATCGTATATCCCAGTGATCAAAATTCCTGGCAATAAAAAGTACGGATGCTACAATAGGCAAAACGTCGCAAACATGAGAATAAAGATGAAGACAACAGTATGAACAATGTAAATAATGTCAACTGGTTGTATTTTTTTTATTGGACTTGATAAACTATTATTTCGCCATAATGGATTTGATTAAACGAATAAATGTAAAAAGAATGAATAAAAATCAGATTATAATAAAAGAAGTCAGCGGCACATGATTCTAAATCTCTTTATTTTTATGAATTTATGGGAAATACGTATATATATATATATCTGTGTGTGTGTGTGTGTGTGTGTTTGTGTTTATATATATATATATATATATATATATATAAGTAAATTAACCTAGTGAGCCAACAAACCTACCAAGGTTTCACCTAAACGGATGACTATATATATATATATATATATACATGTTTTTTTTTCCAAATAGATAGATAGAGAGATAGAGAGATAGGCCTGAGTTTGTGACCCAGGGTTTCACGCTCTTACGATCGTCAGACAAACTGGTTAAATTTTTAAAAAATTGGCTATATGTAGGGCTGCGTATATTGGTGTATTTTTTATACTAGTTACGTATATAGCATTCATATAAGGTTGATTTTGATGAAAGTAGATGATTATTTGAACATGTCATTCAAAAACAAATTATTTATTTGATATTTCAAAACATTTGTTAAAAAATTGAAAAGTTCTCAGCCTGACCAAGAAACGTTATAAAATCTGATATTTTTTAATCTGTGCAGATCTTGTCTCAGCACCCTCTCGTACGTGGGGATTTTACTTGGCGCCGAACAGACACAAAATGAACAAGTGCACTTGTTCTAAAAATTTAAATGAAAATATCGACAAAAGCTGACCGAATTCATGAACGGCGGTCATCGAAACAAAGGAGTCTGGCATTTAATCATGGTGATTAAAACTGCATGAAGTTGTTCATAATGGCGACAATGATTCCCGCTTTTGTTTCCGAAATTGGTTGGTTATTCCATTCGACGATCAGGGAGGAAGCCGTCCTAAAGTGATTCGCTTGAAACGGGGAGATTCCCAGCTTCTCTTTCTTTCTCTCCGTCACTTTCGCGCGCGCACACACACACACACACACACACACACACACACACACACACACACACACACACACATCTGCACATGATTGATGGATAGCCTAAAGAAAAGAGACAAATATTCAAATGCACATACGCGCATAAGTGCAAAGCGTTTTACTAGATGACTGAGATAGCTATGATTCAATTACCAGTTCCAATGGTTGCTATTCCTACTCTGTTAAAAGACAGCATTTCGTTTGCATGAAAAAAAAACTTAAATGCTTTACCAATTCGGTATGTATCGCTTCACTAACTGCAAAATGATAAAATTTCATATCTAAATTTTATATTTAAATACTACATTTATTAGAAAACGTTCAGTTTAAAACGGAGGGAATCATAAAAAATATCCAAATAGTCTGTGCTAGCAGTATAGCCCGGCGTTGCTTGGGTGTAATGAAAGCTTTAAAACTAATCCATGATCCTGGAGCTCAGACTCTTTGGACGTTGGCACGAAAGACTAAAAAGCAATAGTTGTTTCCAGTTAAAGCGAAACCGAAAACTGAAAGAAAAATGAATGGATGTAAGTCAAATTTTGATTTCCTGGTATCGATATCAAATAA
>JBBBDQ010000418.1:937500-975000 GCA_037127315.1 Ascarosepion bandense
CTTTAAAACTAATCCATAGTCCTGGAGCTCAGACTCAGCCTAAAGAATATTTGTGTGAAGTTTGATGAGAATAGGATAAAAATTGTGGATTTGAATAAAGGACATACAGACAGAAAAACAGACACACACACACAAACATCTTGCCTTTTATATATATATTATCGATTTTCTGCACTATTGTAAGAACTGCAACCTTGAAACTTCTGAATATCGTTTCTTATGTCTTTGTCTATGAGTGTATCAAATTTGATTAAAATCGGACCACTCCTTCTATAACCCGATTTTTTCGATTATCGATTTTCGATATTTATCGAGGTACCTCAACACAAAAACTAGCTAAGAACACTCGCAGACGCTTATAGTACAACTGTGTAAATTTTCAAGAAAATCGGTTCAGCTGTTTCGGAGTCTATAAGTAACGGATACACACACACACACAGACACATACACACACAAAGTTCCATTTATAAATAAGTTTAAATCATTGTATCTATAAAAAAAGAACAAAAAAAAACATTACTGTAGTTTGGTGGAAACATTACCATGGTTTGGTGGAAGATCGCGCCATCTTCACCACGATTTCATATCTCCAAGGCCCTTCTCCCGATGTAAACAAACAAATTCCCTGATTTCATCGTCTTACATTCGTAATTGTTTTACGTTTTAATTTATGTTTTGTCAACATGAATCTATGGTTAGTTCAAGAAAAATGCATAATAATAATTGGTTATCTACATTAACATTTATCTTTACAGGTCATCGAAATAACCCCTGAAAGTAAAATGGCGTCAGTTGAGAGGAAAGCCAGTTCTCAGAGAAACAAGATTCGCCATTTTTAATGCAATCTTCCTGTTGTTATTTTCAACGATAGATAAAAGCAAGTACGTCACTAACAGAAGTTATATTTTATGCACGGCAATGGCATTTTTGTGGTTAATCCAAGTGTTTGAATCGTCTACGTCATTATCTGAGGGGGCAGCGGCCGATTCAAGCTATGCATAGAGCAATTGGAGGAGAGTGCACTTTCGATTAAAGACAGGAAAAAGAACGGGAATAATAGAATCTCAGGACATTATCTTTTAACAGTTTTTAACCAGATTTTAGGAGAAAGCAAAGAGCTTAGAACATATATGAATGTATGCACTCTTGTAGCAAACCAAGGCAAAATATTTTGGTATTATCAACTAATTCGTCAGTTCTTTGGCAAAACATTGATACATTTTGTGTATGAGTTCACAAATTCAATTCTTTTAAAATGCAATGACCTCCCATCCCATTTTATTTATCTCATTTGATGGTCTTCTTTATTTTAGTTTAATTTAATTTTTTAAATCTCCTTATCTATCTATCTATCTATCTATCTATCTATCTATCTATCTATCTATCTATCTCTTGTAGCCTGTTCATATCTATCTATCTATCTATCTATCTATCTATCTATCTATCTATCTATCTATCTATCTATCTATCTATCTATCCCAGTCTGTTCACATATATCTGTCTATCTATCTATTGTAGCCTGTTCATATCTATCTATCTATCTATCTATCTATCTATCTATCTATCTATCTATCTATCTATCTATAACCTAGTAAATTAACCACATTTTACTGCCTGATGATGGTGTATTAAACAACGAAACTTTATAGGTATTAAGTTGAAGTATGCTGTTATAATAATAATAAAAATAATAACAACAACAAGTATATATATATATATATATAGTTCATTTCAAATTGTCGGTTGTTTATAACCAAGTTTCGTTAAAATATATATATATATATATGTGTGTGTGTGTGTGTGTGTGTGTGTGTGTGTGTGTGTGTGTGTGTGTGTGTGTGTTTGAAAATATTTTATAGGTAAAAAATTGAATTAAACAGATGAAAGTGTGTAGGTTAATTTTAAACATTATAAAATAGCAAAAAAAAGCGAAGCAACCGGTTTCGCTGCCGCTCGTCAGGCCTCTACGAGAGATTTAAACTAGGATTAAAATACATAAGTGCGTGATGGAAAATAAGGAGAAATAAATGAATACAAAGAGCTGGAGGCTAATAATAGCGTGTCCCAACAATTCACGCTGTTTGCAAAGGGAAGGTTTTCGAGACCCGATATATAAAGCTTCTAGCACATTAAAATGGAACAAAGAGTGTGAGCGGGACACAACAGTGAACCAGTCAACATTAAAATTCGCAGCACACTTTCCATTATGCAAAAGATGTTCGCAAATGGCAGAACCGTAAGTATTTGGGACATGTCCATTTTTTTTTTTAAATCATATCACCCCGAGCAAGGCGGTAACGCCACTGATGTGCAGGGGGCTACAAAGTAGTGAAAAGATTGGAAAAGAGAAAGCCGGAAACCGCATCCTAAACAGGGAACAAGGAATGAGCCTCTTCACCTGTTCAATAGACGTGGGTGGAGTGTGAACTGGGCGATAGTTTAGTCTATCTACTCCAATTGAAAAAAAGAAAAAAAGTGAGAAGATTGGAAAAGAGAAAACCGGAAACCGCATCCTAAACAGGAAACTAGGGATGAGCCTCTTCACTTGTTCAATAGACGTGGGAGGAGTGTTAACTGGGCGCTAGTTTAGTCTATCTACTCCAATTGAAAAATACAGTGAGAAGATTGGAAAAGAGAAAACCGGAAACCGCATCCTAAACAGGAAACTAGGGATGAGCCTCTTCACCTGTTCAATAGACGTGGGTGGTTTGTGAACCGGGCGATAGTTTAAGGTGCGGTTCCTGATCTTAGTGGGGGCATGTTGCTTAATTCTCATGTCCAGACGCTGGGTAGTTCTTCCTATGTAGTCTGCACCGCAACTACAATTATATTTGTAAATAATAGAATTAATTTGATGGAGAGGGAGAGAACATAACATGAGCCGGGTTTGAAATACTCTACGTACCTCAACCGAAAAATAAAAACAGCATTGAACATCTGATGAAATCTGTCTCGTCATGCTTTCACACTTTTGTCCTGTCCAGGGAAGTCTAAGACAAACGGGGTACTTTTTAACTGTACTGAGCTTGTTTTTTTTTTTTTCCTGAATTCCGAAATCTTGTTACGGATAGCCGAATGAACAGTGTCAGGGGGGTACCCTAAACCGCATAAGGTTTCCTTTACAAATCTAATTTCATCATCCAGGAAAGACTCAGATATCATTAATGCCCTACGAACTAAGATTCTAATAATGTTTATTCTTACGTATTTTTGGACAGAAGGAATCTCAACGCGTATATAACCCAGCAAATGTTGGTTTCCTATAAACTGAGGTGAGAAAAATTGCAGATGTCCGATGTACTAGGAAATCTAAAAAGGCTAGTTGAGAATTTGTTCCTTTCTCAACAATAAACCTCATTTGCTGGATGAATATCACTGAGAAAATAGAGAAACTGATCTGCTTCAACTTCATTATTGAATAAACAAAAAGTGTCGTCCACATATCGACAATACAGTTGAGGGCAAAGTGAACTACTACGTATCCTCTTCTCGTGAAAGCCAACAAAAATATTAGCAAGTGCTGGACCCAAAATGAAAGCCCACAGCAATCCCGTCAATCTGTCGGTACATAGTATTATTGAAACTAAATTTAATAGACGACGGAGCAAATTTCATTAACACCATAAACACCGATTCAGGAATGCTAGGTGAAGACACAGAACAACGATAAAGCAAATGGCAGCAAATATCTATTGTTTCCAAAAGAGGGACACAGGTATATAATGAAGAAACATCAAAGGAACACATGAACTTACCTGAAGAAGACAAATTTTGAATGCGGTTAACAAAGGAAAATGAATCCTTTAAACAAAATCCACTCATGTGCTGCAACATTGGTTCCAAACGTAATGACAGCCATTTGGCTACATTTAAACAATTTTAGGGGGTGGCTCAGTTTCTCATGCAACGTTATAGTAAATTGATTATCCAATTTGTAACCACTCGCGTTAGGGTTGCTTTGTTTTGTTTTTTTGGGACGAGTTGTTGCTCTTGTTTTTGTCTTGTTCAAGTTTTTTTTCAGTTCTTACAATGGCATCTTCCTCGGAAACTCCAAGAATGGCTTTATTCGATCATTCGATTATCGATTTGCTAAAAGGTTATATGAAAACTGAGCTCCCCACTAAAATTGTTTAAATGCGGAAATTTTTACAATTGATAACATTACACTGAAAAAAGTAAAAAAAAAAAATTGATAATCAACCAATTTACAGGTAGTGGTAATGTCGTACCAGCGAGTGATTCCGAAATGAAGGATCGATTTACTATAACGTTGTATGAAAAACTGAGCCCCCGCCCTAAAATTGTTTAAATATCGAAATTTTTCCAATTTTTTTTTTTGTCAATCGGAAAGTTTAGGGTTTAATCGATAACATTACACTGAAAAAAGTAAAAAAAAAATCGATAATCAACAAACTTACAGGTAGTGGTAATGTCAGACCGGCGAGTGGTTCCAATATGGACTTTCGATTTACTATAACGTTATATTAAAAACTGAGCCACCACCCCCATTAAACTGGTTTTAATATTGAAATTTTTCCAAATTCTTTTTGTCAACCGGAAAGTATAGGGTGTAATCGATAAGACTGCACTGAAAAAAGTAAAAAAAAAAAAAAAATGAAAAACAACAAATTTAAAAGTGGTGGTAGTCTCCTCCAGGTCTGCCTAATTGGTTTATGCAGCAGACATTAAAAATCTAGAAAGTCTTCATCAATGTGTCTTGGGGGCCTGCAAACCATTCGATACCGTGTGGGAGTATTTGAAAGGGTCCGCCAGTCAATGATCTGACGGGTACATGTGTGTGTTGATGCACGCAGAGGATAGCATAAACATTTGTTGCGAGTTTCTGTGTTGTGGTACAACGATCGACTTTTGGAGATCGACATTTTACTTTGTTTTGTCATTAGGAACCCGTCCCCAAAGCTTGTAAAAAATATTTTTGGAATATACATTTAACAGAGTCTACCGTAAATTTTAAGCTTAATAACTTTCATTTTTGTATGGAATTTTTTCCTTGTTTTGGTGTGAGGAACTTGCTCCAAAGTTTGTAGAAGTATTTTTTATATACCATACATATATGTATCCTGTATACACCATATATATATATATATATATATATATATATATATATATATATATATATAGGATTAATTAGGAATAGGATTAATTCAAGGATGTTGGATGACCATCTCGATATGAAAGTCCCCACGGGGGATAACACATCACCTCAGCAACAAAAAAATCCTTTCAGAAACTTGAATTAATCCTATTTTAATTTATATTTGCTCTGTAATATTTTATTACATGGAGCTCTCTTCCTGTATCATTTTTTAATATTAAAATAAAATTTTTAATATTAATTAGGATCGGGTTTTTGGAATTTACCTTCCTGCTTTTTCCGCTTGGATTAAAGTATCTGAATAAAATTATATATATAGCGTATTTAGGCGACATTGTTTCATTAATGCATGTTTCATTAAATAATATAGACAAGTTTTGTCTTTATTTTATGTAAATTTTTTTCATATTCTTTGATAAGCTTAATAGCATTATCATTAAATGAAGAAAGAAAATGACAATATTGATACATAATTTTTAATAATCCAATCTGAGCTTTCGGCTTACATAAGCCATTTTCAAAGATGTCAATTACATTATATATATATGTTTTGTGTCATATGTTGCGTGTATATATGATTGTGTATGAATATGTGTATGTGTTCGCCAAACTGATGTATTTTTCTGAATTTTTTCTTTTAAGGGAGCGACCGTTATTTTCATTCGTTTCTTTAGGTTTTTGTGAATCTCATTCATGTAAAATACTTTGTTAAATAAAGACGGAAGCTGACGATGGTTCGCCTGAAATAGGCCTATACTTTCGATTCACCATGAGATAACGTGTCTGTTTTAATTTTTCTTATATATATATATAAGATTAAAGATCTTTTCGTACGAATAACATACGATATTACATCTTGTATAATACTAACACTAACCGTTGTTCTCAATACAAAATACACAACTACCTTAGCCACTACGTAGACAGTAGCTCTCTTCCATTCATATTTACATAGGCCAACATACTCTTAAATAAAAACTCTAAGGCGAAGAGAGTAGGTCTATTCTTGAGAAATATTTACAGGATTAAACTGTAAAAAAGGTAGATCTTCGTAAATAGATGTCTGGCCACGTTCACTTCTATAGTTAATAAATAAAATAAATTAAAAATTCATAAAATATGTATACTGTTTATTTCACTTGAGTAATATGTATTGAGATTTTTTTTTTTAAATATGACTGACTTGATTGGCTAATTGTACATATGACGTCATTCGAAATGCATTGTGGGCTGTGTGTTTTGTAAACAATTCCCACGTTTTTCAAAATAACTGTTGGATCACGTCACATTTTGTATCGTTACACATATGCTTGGAACATCGTCCAAATTCTCTCAGGCAGTTAAAGCTGAAGGTTGCTTTCATAAGTTTTAGTTGCAGTTAGAAACTCTTTTAGAATCAGTACAAGTTATAAATTCTTTTGAAGACTACGCATAAAGCCGTCTACCACTGACCTCTGAATTGAGACTGCATGTACAAGCGTACGCTAAATGGCGTAGGATACAGAACCCTAAGTAATATCATTCGATGATAAACTATCAGTAAAGGAAAAATTCATTATGAATAGCTTGCGAAAAGAGTACATTATTTCCTGCTCTTTGCCAAGCTTCAGGATTCTTTCCCTTGCACATCTGGACCAAATTTCTGGCTATTCTCCAGAAAATAGGAACAAAACGTCTGGTTACCATTCTTCGAGTTTATTTTTATTGTTGTTGTTGTTGTTCTTCTATGTGCCGTGTTCCTTCAGGACGTTGGCAGTCATGGCTTTCCACATCTTCCTATCCTTTGTCGCTCCTAATACCCCTTCTCTACTTATCCCATTCAATCCCCACTCCCCCATCCATCTGCTCAAGTCCGTCAGGTGTGTCAGCCGTCGGTTTCCCTTGTCTTTCTTCTCGTCTGTCCGTCTCGTTAGCATCAGCTTCTTCAAGTCGTCCTTCCTCATTACATGTCCCAAACACTTCAGCTGTGTTTTCCTAATGTTAAGTATCAATTTCTTTTATGTGTCCAAACCTAACTGAGCAAATTTCTTCTGATGTGCAGAAATGTTATTTTTCAGCCGAGATGTGTGTTGCGTTTGACACGAAAACTGTTTTAGCTTCAAGTCGTAAGGACGTTCTCTCCTCTCATTGAATATATTTTGTAATTTATAACTATAATTGTGTCTGCGGTACCAGTTACAGAAGCAGAACCACTCAATGTTCATGGGAGTTAAATCTTATAAAGTTAGGTTACTGCTTGTTTAATAACAAGGGTAACAAATTTAAATATTCTAAGATCACATGTAGATAAAAAAAAATTAAATTAAAATTAAAATTTTAATAAAAATTAAAATTTAAAATTAAAAGAATATTAAAATGCAGCCAGACGAAATCAAAAGAGCGTTTTTTATAATTATCAACAGTAATATTTGCAGAGGACAGAAAGGAAGGAGGAAAGTGAGAAAGAAAGAGAGAGGCAAACGTATAAAAAGTATATCAATCTTTTTCTAAGAATTTAAGTAAGTATTGTTTTCTATGGTAACATATAGCCATTAATTCGCTTTTTTGTTAAGTAGATTAAGGTTATTTATATGGTTATTTAAGGTTATTTATATGGTTATTTAAGGTTATTTATATGGTTATTTAAGGTTATTTATATGGTTTAAGATGACTAGTTATTTTCTAAAACACTATATATAAAATAGCTCTGGTCATACTACATTGAGCACTGTTTAATTAAGATCTGAATAATAATACTGTGCTTGTGTGTACCCTCATGTATATTTATTAATACACGTATATATATATATATATATATATATATATATATATATATATATATATATATATAAACTTATCGCTATACTCGTTTCAAAAAACCCTCCGAGTACATGGGCGGAGGGGAAAAATGGTAATAAAAAAAGAACGAGCTAAGCACCCAAACATCAGTCAAAGTACGTAGCCCAAAGAAAAAAACCCGAGACGAGTAACCTAAAACAAAAAGTGCTCAATACGCAAGTAGAGCAAACAAAGTAAATAGCTAACCTAAAGAGCCAACGAACCTACCAAGGTTTCACCTAACTGATCCTCAGGTTATATATATATATATATATATATATATATATATATATATATATATATATATATATATATTACATTATGCTCTCACACCCTGATTGAGCACTCTGGAAGAATGGTAGACTTTGAAAAAACAGTAGCTACTTTAGCATCTACGCATCGCTCATTCAGTAATGAATTAGAGTACTCTAACTACTGGCGCATGATACATCACACGCTAAAAGTCTGCCTTCTTCTACTGAGCACCCATAGCTCAGAAGTAGAATCGCCCAATGACGCCAATTCGGTCGGGTTTCGATCCCGGGTAAAAAACAATCGCATGTCTAATTTTTACATATATTTGCTCTATATGTATTTATATACATATCTATTTAGAGCTCTTACCACTTTATGTACAGGATACTCCTTTGGATTCTTGATTCTTCTATATCTACACCGCATGTTTATATATATGTTTATATATATATATATATATATATATATATATATATATATATATATATATCGAGGCAGCCAATAATTTTCTAAATATATACTGTTAGATATAAGAGACAATGAATGTATATTATGTTTAATCATGAGCCGTACTAAACATCGTATCTTAGCTTTAATTTCAGGTGAAAATAAACATAAAAATTCTCCAACATCGTACATAAATAAAATACATCATGTTTTTTAAAACAATGAGGTGGCCTAATAATTATGGCCGGTAGTGTATATCGTTGGGGGCATTCACTTTTATAATTAAAAAGACACGAGTTTATGCTTGTTGGTTTCTTATATAGAGAAGTTGTATATATAAGTAAACATTGGCACACATGCCTGATAAAGATATTCTATTCTATTCCAGTTCCGGATTTCCGAAAGAAAGCTACAAAATCTTCTGCAAAATGTATTGAAGGAAAGCAAGAAGAAAGGACTAATCATCCACTGCAAGAAAAAAGAATGCATTGTTGTTAGCAAACGAATGAGGCCAAAGTGCGAATTGTAAATCGAAGATGCCAAAATGGAATGAGTTCAGAAATTTAACTTTCTGGCAAGTGTTTTAATAAAGAACTAAAAGGCCGACATGGAAATCCGAAGGCGCATTGGGTTAGCCAAAGAAGTAATCCAAAAGCTAAGCAAAGTATTAAGAAATAGGAAAATTTCGCTTTAAAGAAGAAGAAAAATACTAAACTGCCATGTCCTTCTTTATGGTAGTGTGTACGGAACGATCCCCTCTAAGATAAAGAGGAAATTTGGAACAACAGAAATGTTGTTCTACAGAAGGATACTGAGAATACCGCGAACCGAATATATGAGCAACAACAAAGTTTTATAGAAAATGAAAACAAAAAAGGAAACTAACACCAATACCATCAGGAAGAGACAGTTGAGGTTTCTGTTACATAAAAAGGAAAGATGCCTTGGAAAATCTGTTACTCACAAGGCGGAAAGAGGGAAAGAGGAACAGAGGAAAACAACGCATGTCATTCTTAGTGAGCTTTAGTGAATAAATTGTGGAACTGGGATCAGGAAAAGAACAGAAAGAATAAGTTTATTATTGGGATCTTGCGTAGAAATTTAAGTTCTAATCAGTATCAAGTAAATTTAGGTAAAAAAAAATAATATAGGTACCTCAACTCAAATTTTCGATACCTCAGTTTAAATTTAATTTTTAAAAATAATAAAAATTCTTGAAGCTATAATTTTAGCTTTAATTGAAAGCCAAGAGATTAAACTTACTAATTACTGTAAGCAAAATACCCTGGTGTATTTCAAACCGAAATTTTGATTGGAATCAAAAAATTTTAGGTTTATAAATTTTTTTGTTAAGTTTTAAATTTTCAGCCATTTTTCATCGATTGTAAACAGAAGCCAATTCTCGGTTTTAAAAAATCTTACAAAAATAAAGTACATTTCGCTGACACATTTTATTCAAATTACCGAATTTAACCTGACCTGAAGTTCCCTTGAAACAAGAATTACTTGCTTACTGCCTGAATTTTTTTCAAAAAAGGGTTTCACAATTACGGTAGCCTTGTTATCACAGCTGTCATCACCTTATCAGAGGCGTTAATGGATTATATACAGTAGCTGGCCAAAAGTATGGAAGACGAATTTGGTATAAAAAGGTTTATATAGGGATTTTTTTTCACGTAAGGACAACCCTTGAATCACGTATCTTTTAATGATAAAGTTTGCGCACGGCCACCCGTACAAACAAAATACGGATAATCAACATGCAGAAAATTAAAATGTTTTAATTATTTAACAAAAAATTAGCATCTTTATTTATAGTAAGCTTTGAGATTTTTCGATTAGTAAATATATTCGCCACACATTAATTTAAAAAAATTTGAGAGACCTATGAGGAGAAAATTTAAAAAAAATTTAAACTTTTTAGAAATTACTTAATAAAAAATAAAAATGAAAACAATTCTTGTAAAAATTCATTATTAATGGAATTTTTTTTTCTTTTCAGACTATGATATTTTAATTTATGTTTATAAAAGCAATTAAAAGTTTATCCAAATAAAAAATGGCATAGTTTTATTGCATTTTTGTTTTCGCAATTCGAAGCAGATTTCCAAAAAATGAGCAGGTTTTGAAGAAAAAAAGACAGTTGATTAGCATTCCTCAATGACTTCTAAATTTAATTAAAATTACCTGAATGTTGAGACCTAGTCGCATTTTTCGATATTAATTAGTGGGGGGGGGTAACATATGTAAAAAAAATGTTTTTACTAATATTTTCTAAAAATAATTATTTAGAAACTGATTTCAGTCAATTATGAATAAGTCACAAAATTTTCATCAAAATCCGACCATTATTTTATTTTTGCATGAATTTCCAATTAATGTGTCTTTCACAGTCAAAAATGCCTTTGCGTAATATTACATTTTGATGTCATAAACTCTGGCGTCAATTTATGCCTCGCACTGACGAGAGAGAAAAAAACAGATTTTCTACCACTAAATGAACCTGTTATAAACAATTAAATTTTTTTTTTAATAATTAAAAATACGTTAATCTATCCTCTTTATGATAGCATAAACATTTTGCCGAGAAAACTTTGTTTTCATTTAGTTTCAGGCCTTTTACTTCAGACTATGCTTGGATATACCTAAAATAATATAACAATTAAAAAGAACGTTAACAGGACTTTGCTTAATTATTTTTCCTCGTCACACTTTTTTACACTGTACTCTTCTCTCTCCCGTTTTCCAATTGTGCTTAATATTAACGTGTAGGCTTCTCGGCCAGAAATCATAATTGCTTCCCACTCAGGGTGGCTGTTGATTGGTCAGATATGATTCTAGTTAAAAAATTGTAATGGTCGGACAGACAAACAAGTGGGGTACTTGTACAGATTATTAGTCGTCGCTATTATTTCCTATTTTTAACTTTCAAATTTGTAAGGACCTTTTCTCCCTATTCTCTTCGATACTGAAATTGTTCACTGACGAATAAATTTCCTGTTGTTAGGAAGTTTCATTTCCTATCAATCCTACGTGCCTTGGAAACTCACCAATCCTTTCCGCGCCTCGGAGGTTGATTACTAAATTAGCTCACCAGAGACATTTTTCTTTGATTTTTTATTTTAAAAAAAAAATCTGTTGTTGGTGTTTTCATTTGTAGTTGGTGATGGGAAGTTAATTGAGTTTTCATATTTTAGCTTTCAATCGATTTCCATTTCATCAGTTTGTACGCAAAAGCATTCATCTCTTTGGATATTTTCGTTATTTTTGTTCGATGAATCATTTCAAATATTATTTTATTTTATTAAATGTGTATTCTTTTCAAAAGCCGACATTCTATGCACAGAAAGCGCCACAAATCATTTCGCAGGACTCGGTAACGGATTTGGTAAGCTTTCCTCTTCAGTACGTCTACTTATATGAATTTAAGTGCAGTACTAAATTGGGATGTGCGTTGTGGTACAGTGGATATCGGCTCGGAACGAGAAACCGGGGAGCCGAGTTCGAATTCCATGCTGAATCCATTGTATTCACTTACGCGCAAATAACCTATGGGTATTAATCAGTCTCTTCCCTCCAGTTATGGGTTAAATAACAGGACAGATTGGGTTCTATAAACTTGGCTACTAACCAGTCTACGGCAGAAAGAATGGCAACCTACTGCGGTATAATCTTCTGCCCAGTCAGTCATGTCTCTTTCGCAGACATGATCGCCCAACACGTGTATTACGTATGGCACTTAACTGACTGAATAGTTGGAAAGACAATTAAAGCTTCTACTGGGCATAAAGTGGGGGATTGGTTTTCTATTGTCATGAAGTAATAAACTAATTACTACTTATTAATATAATTCACCAGTCTACCGCAGAAAGCAATGGCAACCTACTGCGGACTAATCTTATGCCCAGTCAGTCATGTCGCTTTCGCAGACATGATCGCCCAACACGTGTATCACGTATGGCACTTAACTGACTGACTGAATAGTTGGAAAGACAATTAAAACTTCTACTGGGCATAAAATGGGGGATCAGTTTTCTATTGTCATGAAGTAATAAACTAATCCCCTACTAATTACTACTTATTAATATAATAATATAATTCACCAGTCTACCGCAGAAAGCAAGGGCAACTTACTGCATGCAGGATAATCTTCTGCCCAGACAGTCATGTTTCTTTCGCAGACATGATCGCCCAAAGTGGCTAGATTTAATCGTAAGTTCTATGCTGGGAGTTCCTTCTATCGCACTTCTCACTTGTGGAACTCTCTTCTGGCCTTTCGCTTTCAAGTCAACTTTGATCTTCAAAAATGTAAATGTAATGTCAAAACTCATATTCTGTTTTCATACTTTATCTTCTTTTATTGTTCTCTTTCCACTTAATAATGTTGCATTTTTTCATATTCTTCAACATTCAGTAACCCTTGCGTCTTAGTAGCATTATTGCCTTGCATAAGGTGAACTAAATTTGTCAGTCATCATGAAGAGAAAAATTACAAAACTTTGCGTTCTACTTGAACACGCGTTAATAACAGAATACCTACTGGTAGACTGACTCAGTAGGCTGGGTACTAATGAATGATATTTACTCGCGTATTTACGTTGAACGTTAAAATTGCAGCCCGTAAAGCCAATTTATTTTTAAATCCCATTCGTAATATATATATCACTTTGATGCAACAAACATTGATTCCCTAAAAATATTTTCAGGAAACCGGAGGATACGGAGATTAGACCATGATACAGGATATCAGCTCAAATGTCAATCGTTACACCAAGCAAATGGTACGTTTTCCTTCGGACTATGCTATTTCTTCAGCGGTTTTTTGGATATACCTAATTAATAATTGACGTGGACCGGTGATGGGACCACGAAATGATAACTCGAAACACCGTGGTAATTGTAAACAACATATATTAAGTCAAAAATAGACACAAGAGAAAAGAGTAAATATAAGCTTGGCTTACTGGTGACTGACAGACAGACAGTGCTGAGCTGAACTGAAGCCACAAGAGTGATTAACTCTCAGTTAATATACTGGTAGGAAGAGTCCATAGTTAAGTGGGTAACGCCACACAACAATAAAATTTAAAAACAATTAAAAAACAATTAAAAACAATTAAAAAACAATTAAAAAACAATTAAAAAACAATTTAAAAACAATTAAAAAACAATTAAAAAACAATTAAAAAACAATTAAAAAACAATTAAAAAGAACGTTAACAGGACTTTGCTTAATTATCTTTCCTCGTCACACTTTTTGTGTAAAAAAAATAATGTACTCTTCTCTCTCCTGTTTATGTACTCTTCTCTCTCTTCTCTCTCCCGTTTCCCTCTCCCGTCTCTCTCAATAATGTACTCTTCTCTCTCCCGTTTAATGTACTCTTCTCTCTCTTCTCTCCCGTTTCCCTCTCCCGTCTCTCTCAATAATGTACTCTTCTCTCTCCCGTTTAATGTACTCTTCTCTCTCTTCTCTCTCCCGTTTCCCTCTCCGTCTCTCTCAATAATGTACTCTTCTCTCTCCCGTTTAATGTACTCTTCTCTCTCTTCTCTCTCACGTTCCCTCTCCCCGTCTCTCTCAATAATGTACTCTTCTCTCTCCCGTTTAATGTACTCTTCTCTCTCTTCTCTCTCGTCTCTCTCAATAATGTACTCTTCTCTCTCCCGTTTAATGTACTCTTCTCTCTCTTCTCTCTCCCGTCTCTCTCAATAATGTACTCTTTACTCTCTCCCGTTTAATGTACTCTTCTCTCTCTTCTCTCTCTCCCGTTCCCTCTCCCGTCTCTCTCAATAATGTACTCTTCTCTCTCCCGTTTAATGTACTCTTCTCTCTCTTCTCTCTCACGTCTCTCTCAATAATGTACTCTTCTCTCTCCCGTTTAATGTACTCTTCTCTCTCTTCTCTCTCCCCGTTTCCCTCTCCCGTCTCTCTCAATAATGTACTCTTCTCTCTCCCCGTTTAATGTACTCTTCTCTCTCTTCTCTCTCCCGTTTCCCTCTCCCGTCTCTCTCAATAATGTACTCTTCTCTCTCCCCCGTTTAATGTACTCTTCTCTCTCTTCTCTCTCCCGTTTCCCCCTCCCGTCTCTCTCAATAATGTACTCTTCTCTCTCCCGTTTAATGTACTCTTCTCTCTCTTCTCTCTCCCGTTTCCCTCTCCCGTCTCTCTCAATAATGTACTCTTCTCTCTCCCCCCCCCCGTTTAATGTACTCTTCTCTCTTCTCTCTCCCGTTTCCCTCTCCGTCTCTCTCAATAATGTACTCTTCTCTCTCCCGTTTAATGTACTCTTCTCTCTCTTCTCTCTCCCGTTTCCCTCTCCCGTCTCTCTCAATAATGTACTCTTCTCTCTCCCGTTTAATGTACTCTTCTCTCTCTTCTCTCTCCCGTTTCCCTCTCCCGTCTCTCTCAATAATGTACTCTTCTCTCTCCCGTTTAATGTACTCTTCTCTCTCTTCTCTCTCCCGTTTCCCTCTCCCGTCTCTCTCAATAATGTACTCTTCTCTCTCCCGTTATCCAATCTCTTCGTGCTTAATATTAACGTCTCGGCTTCTCGGCCAGAAATCATAATTGCTTCCCACTCAGGATGGCTGTTGATTGGTCAGATATGATTCTAGTTAAAAAATTGTAATGGTCGGACAGACAAACAAGTGGGGTACTTGTACAGATTATTAGTCGTCGCTATTATTTCCTATTTTTTACTTTCAATTTTGTAAGGACCTAAACTAACAATATCAAACTTGACAATAAACCCAGGGGCAGAATCAGCAACCAAATCCCGAATCGCTTTGACAAAACGAAAAAATAATCCGAAATACAGTTGCTCGAATGAAGTGATGAAATTGATTCCAAAATCTCAGTGAACCGTGCAGCGAATTCCTGCCGTGCGGAGTCAGTCATAGACAAGGATTTTAGGCAACCAAGTCGTACGGAGTCGCTGTGCATCTACTGGTCTAATCCGCTTATGCACAGATTTACACTTAAACAAATCCCCAAAGATGCTGCACTATCCTTGATTCAGTTTTATACGGAAGATCATGAGAGACCACCGAACCGATCTACAGGAATTTGTTATTGTCCTACAAAACAGCCGCTATCTTGTTATTATAAGATTGTTTATGAAGAACAACTACACCCGAATCTTTATCAGGTCTAGTGAACACACACACACACACACACACACACACACACACACACACACACACACACACACACACGCACACATATTATTATATACGCTCTCACACCCTGATTGAGCACTCTGGAAGAATGGTTGACTTTGAAAAACTAGCTACTCTGGCATCTAAGCATCGTTCATTCAGCAATGAATTAGAACACTCTCAGCTATTGGGCGTGTATAATGATAATATACACGCTAAAAAGTCTGCCTCCTTTTACCGAGAGCCCGTAGCTCAGAGGTAGAATCGCCGACTGTCACTAATTCTGTCGGGTTTCGATCCTTAGTAAAAAGCAATCGACTGTCTAACCCTACTGATGTGCTATGATACAGCGAAACAGATGCGGATGACGTTCTCTCTCTCTCTCTCTCTCTCTCTCTCTCTCTCTCTCTATATATATATATATATATATATATATATATATATATATATATATTAATTGTATATACTTTCACGGCTTCTGCTCGGATGAACTTAGCTCACTGGTACCTCCTTTATATGAATTTCCTCGAGCCACAAGATTAGCAACTAGGTCCCACCCTTTTACTGTGAAACCGATAAATTGTAAACCAAATTCTACTTTATCAGCTTCTTTTCTCACACTTCCCGCCTGTGGAATTCCCTTCCGCATAATTGCTTCCCCGACAGCTACAATCTCCAAGAATTCAAATGTAAAGTCAATAGTCATCTGCTGCCTCACTCACTTACATCCTCTCTCTCTCATGCTTTTTCTCCGTCCACCCCACTCTCATCAGTATTCTCTTCCTTCTCATACTCTCTTCCTGACGCCCCCTTTAATCTGTCACTCTTTCTCATAACATTCTACCTATGTAACCCCCTGCACAACAGTGGCAGCAAAATGACTTGCTTGGGGCCACACGATTATATATATATATATATATATATATATATATATATATATCAACTGAAAAATATTAAATATTATTTTTTTCTAGTAAACAAAGCTTTTTGTTTATTATCCGTCAGTGGGCGAAGCGCGTCGGTTAAAACAAAATATAGTGTTGTCTCTTTTTTAATCATACTGTTCCTCTCCTCTGAAGAATATTTACATATCATTGCTTTTCTTAATAGACTTAACAGGCCGCAAGTGGGCAGAACACCACAGACACGCTTCTCTATTAATTGGAGAGCTAAAATATCTGTGCAAACAATCAAGTTATCTGGTCTTTACTTGCACAACATATCATCAGTATTATTTTCAGGGATTTGATATTATAGTTGTGGAAAAAGCATCTCAAACACTGAAAGAACCCTCTCCCTATCAAACTCTGGATGGAGAAATGCTAATTTAAATTCTCTTGGACAATACCAGTTTCTTAGTAGCAATGAAAGACAGTCAGTCAGTTAAGTGCCATACGTGATACACGCTTGGGTGATCATGTCTCGAAAGAGACATGACTGACTGGGCAGAAGATTATCCCGCAGTAGGTTGCCATTGCTTTCTACGGTAGACTGGTGACTTATATTATTATATTAATAGGTAGTAATTAGTGGGGGATTAGTTTATTACTTAATGACAATAGAAAACCGATCCCCACCCCATTATGCCCAGTAGAAGATTTGTCTTTCCAACTATTCAGTCAGTCAGTTAAGTGCCATACGTGATACACGCTTTGGGCGATCATGTCTCAAAAGAAACATGACTGACTGGGCAGAAAATTATCCCGCAGTAGGTGCAATGAAAGACACACTACACAAATCTCTAATTTGTCTAATCGGGTTAGCATAGAAACGCCGCCATATCATTTTGTTATAAGATTATGTCTCCTTGCATTTATACTACCAAACGACAGATAACGGAAAAATAGACAAAAAAAAAAGAAAAAAAAAAAGACTGTAGCCACTAGGTGTTGACTTTAATGTCCACTTTTATATTTTCATACGCTCTACCTCTGATATTGAGCACTTTAACTCATAGCATGCATATGGGCGCGTGGCTAAGTGGTTAGGACTATAGTTTGACCATAAGGCCCGGGTTCGAATCTCCTCATGGTCGATTTGTCAAAAAATTTGCTTCCTCATATTATCGGTCTGGAGGAGGCAATCCCAACGTGCGACATCTTTGGAAAGTACCTGAAAACCATACCACGAGCTGATTCAATCTTTGTGAGTAAAATTGGGTATGCGATGGTCGTACTGCACGAATTCACAAGTCATTATGACCGAAGAGTTCAGCGTCCTGGCTTTGTTTTGACTGTCGTTCACACACACACACACACACACACACACACACACACACACACACACACACACACAATATATATATATATATATATATATATATAGAGAGAGAGAGAGAGAGTAATATATATATATATGCATACGCAGTAATATATACTTATATATATATATAAGACAAAATCAGAAAAACTAATACATAGAGAATTCAAAGTTTTAAACCTAAAAGCTATAGTTAACACAAATTTAAAAGCAGCAAACTTCCTCGATGTCACACTAGATTTAGTCAACAACAATTACAAACCATACATAAAACCCAATGAATACCCACTATACATCCACCCAAAGTCAAACCACCCCCTCCTAGTATAATCAAACATATACCCTCTTCCATAGAACATAGAATCAGCCAAAACTCGTCCAACAAAGAAATATTCAACAAACACAAAGGTCTCTACAACAAGTCATTAAAAAAAAGCGGCTACAGAAACCCAGACATCCAATACATAACAAACAATAACCCCAGCAAGAAAAATAGAAGCAGAAAAATCATTTGGTGCACACCTCCTTTCAACCAAATGATCAACACCAAGCTAGGACAGAAGTTCCTGAACTTAACTAAAAAACATTTCCCAACAAATAACCCTCTCAGTAAAATCTTCAACAAAAATACACTTAAACTTAGCTACAGCTGCACAAACAACCTAGAAAAAATCATAACAAACCATAACAAATATATCCTAAATCAACACGCAGATCAAAATAAAACCGACAACCAAAACACAATCAGCCCCAACAACGAAAACATGTGCAATTGTAGAAACCCTAGCAACTGCCCACTACAAAATAAATGTAAAACAAACTCAATAATCTATCAATGCAACAAAACATCCATCGAAAATCCAACTATAAATAAAGTGTATATCGGATCAACTAAGAATACTTTTAAGCAGCGCTGGTACTTGCACCTAACCGCATTTAAAAACAGCTTATACCGAAACCAAACATCCCTTTCTACATACTTTTGGAAGCTAAAGGATTCAAAACAGAAACCCAAAGTAAAATGGAAAATCCTAGAAAAAACTAGAACTTGCAACTCACTTAATGACATCTGCCCTTTATGTCTAAGTGAAAAACTACACATTCTTCAGTACCCCAACAGCAACGATTTATTAAACCGTAGAGACGAAGTAGCAGTAATATGCAAACATCGCAAATATATCTCGCTAGAATTTAAGTAAACAAATAAACACCCCACCCACGAACCCCCCAAAACACAAAAAATACACACAACCAACCATATAAATAAACAGAAAAAGACAACAAACCCTATACGATACCAACAAAAAATAGTGCAGATGCAACAGAATAGTAGAAAAATAAATAAAAACATCGACACGAATAAAAATAAAAAATAAATAAAAAAAACAAAAAGCACACACCCCAATACAAAATAACAAAAATTAAAATAAGAAGAAACCAACCCCAAAACAAAACAACACCTACCTACCCCTAAACCAAATAACAACACACAAGGCGCCAGCAGCCTAAACCCACACAAGATAAATAGGAAACCTATCCTGAACTCAGCCACAAAGAAACACTTAACCCTAAGACCTTAAAAAAGTCAACAGAACTCAAATTACAGACCAACCGCTCTAACACCCCCCCCCAAAAAAAAACAAAAAACAAAAAAACAAATCCAACACAAATAAACGGTCTTTTCAACTAGATAATTCCCATTTCAAAAAAATCCCCTGAAGATGAAGCAGTCCACATATAGGGCTAGCTTCGAAACCCAAAGGTTTTTTGTGTAGTGATACTATGAATTTATAAACCATTGTAACAACTATTACAGTATATATATATATATATATATATATATATATATATATATATATATAAGTATATATTACTGCGTATGCATACATATATATATTACTGTATATTTATATTATATATATATATATATTTAAATATATATTACTGCATATATATATATATATATATATATATATATATATATATATATATATATTTGAACATGTAAATAATAAACAAAAGCTAAAAATTCTTGAAGCTATAAACACAAAGCAGTTGAAACCTTACCTGAACAAAAACTATGAAATCTCCACAAATATCTTTAAATGCCTACAATTAATAACAGAAGCCATTGGTTTATTCCAATGATTTCCCATACTTAATATTTCTTGTTTTCACTCTCGCCTTGGTCATGTGTGACGTCATGAGCAGTGGTGCTTCTAGCGTCTTGTATGCATGAGTTTGTCGTTGCTTGGAAATCTTCCATGTAAACCAAAACAGACTGTCATTTTTGTAATTATTGTCCGTGAATGATTATACTATTATGTAATTTGTCATCTTTGAAAATGGCTTATGTAAGCCGAAAGCTTAGTTTGGATTATAAAAATAATTATGTATCAATATTGTAATTTTCTTTCTTCATTTGATGATAATGCTATTAAGCTTATCAGACAATATGAAAAAAAGTTACATAAATTGACAAAACCTGTCTATATTATTTAAGGAAACATGCCTTAATATATATATATATATATATATATATATATATATATATTGTAACAAAGTTGTAGAACACGTAAGTTTTTTTGTCTACTGTTCATGCATTTACTTTTATAAAGAATGCTCGTTACAGCGTAGAGCATTATATTCAACTTATCACCCGATGAGAAGCGCACTTAGCAGCTTCGAAACGCGAAAATTTTTGTGTATTAATACTATGAATTTATAAACCATTGCAATACTATATATATATATATATATATATATTACTGTATATTTAGGCAGCAATATTTCTTTTAAACATATTCATTAAATATGGCAGGGAAGGAAGATTTAATTCATTTTTTATCTTGTTTTTGCCACCATCCTTACATTTTTTATTTTTGCGCGTAAGTGATTGCAGCAAATTCCAATTGAATGTGTTGCCATCATTTACGCGTAAATACTACTGAGAAATGTATTAATCCACCGCTTCTTCCTCCAGCTATGGGTTAAAAACAGGACAGATTGGATGCTATAGGCTAGGATAGCAACTAGTCTACCGTAAAAAGTAATGGCAACCTACTGCAGGAAAATCTTCTGCTCAGTCAATCATGTCACTTTTGAGACATGATCGCCCAAGCGTATTACGTATTCTAATTTACTGACTGAGGCTTAAGAGAGTACAGAAATTCCTTTTCGGCCAATCCTTTAGCCATTTTCAAGGGGCTTTGTTTTTGTTGTTATTAGCTTTTCCTCACGTTTTGTCTGTCGTATTTTTGTGTTGTTTTATATAGGAGTGTTTATTCTGAGCTTTCCCGTGTTGAGCACGGCGGGAATTAACGTAAACCTCTTTCTATAAACAAAAACTTTTAATACTCCATTTCCACTGTTATTATATATACAGTACCACGCAATAGTTTACAGCACATCAAAAAATGTTTTTAGTGTTGTGGAGTAGTTTTTGCACTGAAGGTTATAATAGTGCAATGTCGGTTGCTAATCGACTTAACGTATCCAAAATGTTAGGAACTTGGTAATCTTCCACTGAAAGATGACTCCTTAGTATTCGGCTAACTGCCGACTAATATCAACTGCCTAGTAGTTCTACTGAACTCCAATAGAACTCTAAAGGACTCCTATGAATTTCCCCAGAACTTTCTGTTAACTCTTATTAAGAGGGAGGGAGAGTCCATTATCTGGCGAATAGGTGTGTTTCCTCCAAAACATTTAGGTATTTCTCATACAGTTTCATTAATTAAACCTTTTCTGTTCGTAGAACATATATTTAGGTATTCAGTCAAAAAATTGACAAAAAAAAAAACTTTAAAAAAAAATACTTAAAAAAAACTTTAAAAAAAAACTTAAAAAAAAAACTTTAAAAAAACTTTAAAAAAAAAAAATTAAAAAAAGTATCCCACGGAGAAAAACTGATATTCAGTAATTCAAAAATTTACAACAGATTTTTTATTTACTAAAACTTTTCTTGTTACAAGATAACCAAAAAAGTTCTGTCCGTTTTTAAAGGAAAAAAGAAAACGCTTCACAGTATGTGTAACTTATATTTAGTCTTCGAAGTAATCGCCATCGGCATCCAGCACCTTCTGCCAACGTGTCTCCAGCTGTTCAATGCCCTTGCGGTAGAACTCGGCGGGTTTTGACGCAAAGAAGTCCGTGAGGGCTTTGACAAGTCTGCTTCATTGGTGAAGGATTCCCCACGAAGATGATTATCCTGGGATTGGAAGAGTTGGTAATCGGATGGCGCAAAGTCAGGTGAAAAAGGTAGATGACACAAAGTCTCCCATCCAAGTTGCTGTATTGTATCCCTGACCACTCGCGCGACATGCGGCCTGGCGTTGTCATGGAGGAAAAGCACACCTTTGCGATTCACCAGTGCTGGCTCATTCTGGTGCAATGCCTGTTGCACACGTTTCAATTGCTGCGAGTATAGGTCTCCAGTGACTGTTTGGCCCGTTGGTAACAGTTCATAATGAATTACTTGACGACTGTCAGTCAGACACAAAGCATAATCTTGCGTGGGTGCATAGGCGGTCTTGCGGTGTGAGGGACAGCATCCTGAAAAGACAACCAATGTCTGGAACGCTTGGGAGTTTCGTAAAGAACCCACTTTTCATCACTGGTAAGCACTCGATTGAATAAGGATGCGGTAGCGAGAAATCAGCGATACGCAGGCTGCCACTCGTTGTCCCTTGTGGACCTCCAACAGCGTTTGCGGAACCCACTTGCTCAGTTTGTACATCTTACCTAGGCGGTGCAGGTGAAATCTAACTGTTTCATCGGAAACGTTGAACTGTCTTGCAAGTTCACTACACGTTAGACTTTTGTCCTCTTCAATGGCCGCCTTCAGGGCTCCGTCATTCAAGACCTGTGGTCGTCCACTGCGAGGCTCATCATGGAGAGACAAATCTCCCGACTTGAATTTTCGAAACTAACGCCTTGCAGTACGTTCATCCACAGCACTATCCCCAAACACTTGACATGTGCGGCGACTTGATGCAGCTGCCGATAAGCCCACTTTGAAGTCGTAAAGCAAACACCCCCGAACGAGATCTCTAGACACTTTCATCCTTCTCACAGCTGTCCAGCTTATAACTGATGGACGGGCACGGTGCGCGTGTTTTTTTATAACATCTAATGTTCCTACTTCCGGCTGTTCGAATTTGAAAACAATTGCTACACGCATTTCGTATATGTTTCAACTTCATTCAATGACTAATCAAAAAACGGACAGAACTTTTTTGGTACCTTGTATAAAAGCGTTCAAATTTTACAAGAATGTTCCAAATTAGGATGGGATTGTTTTTTAGAATGTTCCAGATAATTTATGATTACTTTTAGGAATGACTTGCGCCATTTCTTTTTCCGTCAACCGTACTTTAAACATTGACAAAACGTAGAAAAGAAACATAATTGATCAAGACCTCCGTAAACGTAATGTTGACGTTCGTACAAATGGTTTTAGTGATTGGAATATATCTGGTCAGTTAAATGTACCATTCAGTTCAGGTGGTATGAGTGTTCGTCACTGGAAGGAATCAGTCGGTCAGATTTATAAGTTGGTTAGTTTCCTGTGCGTTATTTTGATTGAATTTGCGACCATTGTAAGTACATCTTTCGTCCGATTGTTTTATTGTCCATATTTGTTGTCTGACTGTATACTGTGTGAACTTTTTCATTTAAATTTTTTGTCTTGCTGGGAGGCGTCGTCTAAAAATGGACGGGTCTCCCCAGCCAACTGTTACGCCGACGGCTTCACCGTCTGTCTGAAACCAAACTTAAGTAAAAAATGTCGCAGCCTACTATAGCCAAAAGCGTCAAGAACTAAAAGACTTCATAAAAGACAATGAAATTGTGACTATTCCAAACGCACTAGAAGTCATTTCAGCAAGGACAATCTCCCTGCTGACATCTGATATTAAAACTCACAAGTTAATCGGTGTCAGCAGGGAAACTATGGAAGAGGCCATAAAAAACCTTAAAATTGTTCCTCAAATACCGGCAAGAAGATCTAGGGCCATGTGGGACGTGTTGCTTGCATCGGCAGAGGAGACCAAAACGTTGGCAGGTAGTGTAATGCTAACAAAAAATATACGGCTTCAGACGGAGTACATGGTCACACGGCGAACTAGAGTGATTGTCCATAGTGTGCCACTTGACATCAGCAGTGATCATGTGGGAGTGTATTTCGCCTAGTTTGGGTTGTTGAAGAGGTACCTCCTGTGACTAGCAACCGAAGATTTCTGCATCCACATTACCTTGAACCGGCAGAATTTTACAAGTATTTCTGACGTTCTGCAGTGCCAGGAAAGGAAGCTAAATGTTGTGGATGAAGGAAGAAAGCCCCACTGCTGAACATGTGGTGCTCTCGGGCACATGGCCAAAATATGCCCCCAAAGGAATCCAGTGGCAACTCCGGCAGTACCGGTGACTGCCAAAACTACAGTAACAAAGGAGGTGGTTGTACTGGCAGAAAAGTCTAGCCGACAAAATACGGATGGATGGACAGAGGTTGTGAGAAGGGGTAAAAAAACAACTTCCCCACCTCCTCAGAAAAATGCACCTTCAATGCACAGTCAATGATCTAAGTGCCAAACGTGATACACGCTTGGGTGATCATGTCTCAAAAGGGACCTGACTGACTGGGCAGAAACTCTTCACGCAGTAGGTTGCCATTTCTTTCTGCGTTAGATTGGTTGCCAACCAAGGCTATAGAATCCATTATGTTTTGCTATTTAACCTATAGCTGGAGGGAGAATCAACGAATTAATACCTTAACCAAGGGTATTTGTGCGTAAGTGAACGTAATGAATCCAACTGGAATTTGAACACCGTTTTCTGATCCACTGCGTCATAAAGACGTTCTAAAATGGCCAAGTCAATCTCCAGATTTCAGTTTGATTAAAAATTTATGGAAAGAGCTGAAACTGAGAAACTTATGCTCCAACTAGCAGTATAACCCGGCGTTGTTCGGGGGGTGTAATGAAAGCTTTAAAACTAATCCATGGTCCTGGAGTTCAGACTCTTTGAACGTTGGCACGAAAGACTAAAAAGCAATAGTTGTTTCCAGTTAAAGCGAAACCGTAGACTGAAAGAAAAATGAATGGATGGAAGTCAAATTTTGATTTCCTCGTATCGATATCAAATAAGTTTTTTTCGTCGTAAACTGAATTTTGAAGGTTAAATAAGTCCTCTGAGTAAATGGTATCATGGCTGAGACTAAGAACTACAATTATACCTACTTAGAGCCAAACCCGAAGCAAAAAATAAAATAAAAGGGCTGAAAAAACTACAGACATACAGACAGATAAACAGACACACACACAAACATCTTGCCTTATATATATATATATATATATATATATATATATATATATATATATTATCGATTTTCTGCACTATTGTAAGAACTGCAACCTTGAAACTTCTGAATATTGTTCCTTATGTCTTTGTCTATGAGTGTATCAAATTTTATTAAAATCGGACCACTCCTTCTATAACCCGATTTGTTCGACTATCGATTTTCGATATTTATCGGGGGTACCTCAACACAAAACCTAGCTAAGAACACTCGCAGACGCTTATAGTACAACTGTGTAAATTTTCAAGAAAATCGGTTCAGCCGTTTGGGAGTCTATAGGTAACGGACACAGACACACACACAGACACACATACACACACACACACAGACCATGTTCCATTTATAAATAAGTTTAGATTTAGATTAGATTAAATATAACTTAAAAATTAATTTACTAAAATAAATAACCCGCACAATAATTACTGTTTTATTTTAACTCCAATATACTTTAGCATACCATAATTATTTAATTCTAATTCCAATTTAAACATTCCAGCCCCTTTAACTCATGAGGTAATACACAATCAAATTTTAAAAAACCTAAAATCCAACCTGATGTATAAAATTATTATCTACCCATTTAAATAATGTATGGTCCCACTATAAATCTAACCCAGACAAAATTAAAAAGTGTCATATCCAGACATTTAAGGTGTGTGTTGGGGAATTTGTCTCAATGAACCAATTGACAGCCAGGTCATGATGGATAAGAGATTAACTCTCACAACAGACCACAAGTGGAATGATTATATGGAATCCACAGCTAAATCCGCTGCTAAGAAAGTCGGTTCTCTGTGTAGGGACAGGATGTTTTTTTCCGCCTGAAACAATCCAGCACATATATAAATCTACCATCCGCCCGTGCATTGAATACTGCTGCCATAGCTGGTCGGTTGCTCCTGCTATCCACCTAGGTGCCCTTGACAAAATCCAATGGAAAATCTGTAATGTGATAGATCCCGACTTGACAGCTCAGATACAGTCACTTTCTAACCGGCACAATGTGGCTTCCTTGTGTCTTTTCTACAAATACTTTCACGGCTTCTGAAACATAGCTCACTGGTGCCCCCTATATATAAATTTACTCGAGTCATAAGATTAGCAACTAGGTCCCAACCTTTTACTGTGAAACCAATAAAATTTAAACGCAAATTCTACTCCAACAGCTTCTTTTCTCGCACTTCCCGCCTATGGAATTTTCTTCCATTTACTTGCTTTCCCAACAGCTACAATCTTCAAGGATTTAAATGTAAAGTCAATAGTCATATTTATATCACTATCTTGCATCCTCTCTCTCTCATGCTCCCTTCTCCGTCCACTCCACTCTCATCAGAATTCTCATCCTTCTCTTACTCTATGTAATCCCCTGTAAAACAGTGGCAGTAAAATGCCTTGCTTGGATGATATGATTATAAAAAAAATTTTTTATACTATTATAATGTGGTTATAAAGTGGGGGATCGTTTCTGCATTACAATCAATATATAAACTGATCCCTCACCTTATGGTCATATTAATCCTTCTCTTACCCACTTCCTGATAGACCCTATATAACCTGTCACTCTTTCTCATAACTTTCCTCCTGTGTAACCCCCTGTAAAACAGTGGCAGTAAAATGCCTTGCTTGGGGCGATATGATTATAAAAAACAAATTATAATAACGGTTACGCTACGAAACATTAATAGATTATTTAATAAATATCTTGTAAACTTTTGCGTTATTAAATGCATATTTCTTCGTGAGATATTCTGATTATTTTTTTAAAATCTGATTGCTTAAACATCTACATTATTAGAAATAAATGTCTCATTAATCAGTGTTAGAAATACCTAAAGAAACATTTTTTGTAATGTGTTACAACCTTTTCTTTTGAGTGGCTATATATATATATATATAGCGTCCATCATTTTCTCTGTTTCATCTTCCAGTTAAATTCACTAATCTCTCCTTTCGGAATTTGTCATCTTTCACAGCAAAGAACTGCTTCCTTTTGAATTGTATCCATTTTTATTAATTAAGTGAATTCTGTAAGAATCAGAATCAAATAATAAATGGTAATAGAAAGTTGCAATATTTACTTCTTTCTATCAAAGAACTACTCAAATTCTTTCTCTCACAGAACTGCTCAAATTGCCTTTTGCAGTCTTCCAGGAAATTGATTTTTTTTTCTTTTTCGTTAAGACAATTCCAAAGACCAGAATGAATCATAATTCAAAAGTGCATTTTCTGGGAATTATAATAAAAAGAGAGGAAACTTTCCAGCCAAAATAATTTTTGCCTGGTTGCCAAAAAATATATCGTCTAGTAATCTTCTGGACACTTTTTATCAAATACTGCTATCACTTGGTCTTGCAGTTGTCTTTGTAAAAATCGTTTGGTTCTCTGAAAGAAGCCTATATAAATCCCACCCCGCATGGTGCCACATTCTTTTGACAAAGACTATAATTTTTAATCATATTAGTTTATTTTATTTGACAAAATCTTTATAGTTTCATTCCACTGTTTGCTTCGTAATTCAATTCTCACAGAAGTTTTAGAAAATCTTTTTTTGTAACTGCTTCAATTTCAGAGAATTTCCTTTTTTCATTAACAAAATTCTATAATGAATGGAAAGAACTTTTCAGCCAACCAAAATAGAAGCAAATGCAAAGGTAACGACATAGATTTGTTTCTTATTTTTTATTTCTTTGCAATTTTTTACTCTGTACAAGGCTCAGGAGCCACTCAAGATAGGGGATACTGAATGACGTTGTTTTATGAATATAAAAAAGGGTCTTCTTATCGAGTCGCTGCATGACACCCATCTAGTTCTGCACACTGAGCCTTGTCTGGGGTGTTAATGTTCAAGGTCGCTAAGTGTGCATGCATAAACTAGATGTTCCATAATTCACGATTGCTCACATTGGCGAAATATCATTTCTCAACGTTTACTCTACGGAGATCAACAGCTGTTTGGAGGCGATTTAAGCTAAACCAGAATGCCTTGTATCACTGGAGAGTGAGAGCCTGTTTTCCACGTTGTTAAGATGGCTACCCACACAGGGACTGATGCTGCCTAAGTGGTTCGGCTGAGTGTAAAAAGCCGTGTAAAGCCGCTTTGTCATTATTTTTCAGGCGTGGAATAGATGATGAGAAGGTAAGAAGTGCTCATTATGAGGATATGGGGGATAGGTAACAGTTGACTCCCGATCCGAAGAGGTTAAGTTTGTAGCATCTTCTATTTATTTTGGAAGCAAAAATCACATTTACTTTTGCAACAAATATTGATAATATTTTTAAAGGAGTGAATAGAAAAAGGATTAATCTGTATTTTGAATAACTACTAAGACAACTTTTAGTTATGGGAAAATAACTTTCTCGGTCACACATTAATTATCACGCACCGTGATTATCCTAGTGACGAGACGTTTTAAAAAGTTTTATGATGAAGGGACACAACAGAGGAAAAAGGCGATTAAAGCACAGCTTTTTCGTCGACAACCAGGCGAACAGTAGGCAAATGACGTAAATTAATTTCCTTTCAAGACAAAAAGATGATTATTTTTTTCTATATCACAGCGATGTGCACTGAGGTGCAGGGGATATCGGCTCGGAACGAGAAATCGGAGAGTTGAATTCGTTGCATTCATTTATGGGGAAGGTATTAATCCGACTCTTCTTCGTCCAGCTATGAATTAAATAGCAGGGTAGATTAGGTTCTATAGCTGTAGTGAACACGGTCCTAGACGAAGCAAGAGGCTTAGAGTTGCCTGTGTCTTTTGTGGTCGCAGAGCGGGTGCTGGACGAGGCAAACAACATAGCGGAAAAGCCTGGAATGACTGTACGCGTACGCGGGAAAACCGAAAAGGAGGCTCACACGTATGCAAATCATGGACGGTTCGAGAGAGATAAATGGAGCCCCAGTTTGACAGAAAGAAGAAGAAGAAGAAGAAGAAGAAGAAGAAGAAGAAGAAGAAGAAGAACAACAACAACAACAACAACAACAACAACAACTCTGTTCCTGCACATAATACACCACAAATACAATCGCCTTGGCTGGCGACCAGTCTACTGTAGAAATTAATGGCAACATACTGCCGGAAAATCTTCTACCTAGTCAGTCATGTCTCTTACGAGACATGATTGTCCAAATGTGTATTACGTATGGCAATTAACTGACTGACTGACAGAATTATCACAATGTTTCGGTTGTTGTGAACTCCAGCCTTCATCAGGGAATTTCGAACTGAGCCTATTATTTAACCTACGTGGGTATATTGTTCTCTTTCCCTGTCCATGTTTAGGGATATATCGTCTTGTTCATATTTACTGTTACTCAGTTATTGCTTGTCCTGTTTTCACTCAGTTTCAGTCTGGACCAGAGATTGAATTTAAAATTCCTATGTCAATATATCCATGTGACAACGGCATAATTAATTAAAGAGTTTTACATGTGCAGTAAAAAACTGCGTTTTTAGTTCACCCAATTTCGTAAATTATTATTGTTGTGGGATCGCCCCTTTGTACATAATAATGGACTCAACTGAGTGTACATATAATCCTGTCTATACAGAGAACGACAGAGTTTTAAGTTGTAAGGTGAGAGTTGTTTAGTTAGAGTTGGATCTGGAATCACAGTTGTAGTTGCAGTTGCTCTGAGCTCCATTCAGATAGAATCAGTTATCCGGACATACTATTTCACTTCAAGATTGTATATATGTATTTCTACTAATAGTACTCCTAAATTGACTAACCCACGTTCCATTTCGTATATTTCGTTCAATATAACTTACATTTTCTATATCCATATCTGTTTTTGTTATTTATTATTTTGTGTGGTTTCTCACTCGGAATCCACAACAATTATATCGGCCACACAACTTCGAAATTGACGCGAAAACTCACGGTGCATCTCTCAGAACAGAGCTCAATTCGATCTCATTTAAACAAACATGGAGACCTACCAAACTCGATTCGTAATATACTGGTTGATAACACAAATGTCATAGCATTATCCACATGCAAAAAAGGCTAAAAATAATTACGAATACGCTAACAAGGTGTTTACCGTGTTCAGAACATATAACATATACACGACTCTACAACCATGCACAACACTACATACATTCTGTTACACATAAAATGAAATCCAGCCTCGATAATGGCTAAAAATATAACTGAAAGCGCTCAAATAAACAAAACATTAAAAAAAAATTTATATAATTTATGTCCTCGACAGAAAAAAATATAAGATCACATAAAATATTACATAAAAAAAACTTAATACTTTGTCTGTCATTTTTTAATGAGACCCGCATAAAAGAGATTGCTGCTCAAATATACAATATATTGTGCAATTAATTGAAACAAAACGAGTTGAAACAATTCAACTAATTGAAAGAAAACGAATAATCTTTTGCTAGGATCTTTCACACTTTCCCAGGTTAAGTACACGTCGTCTCTTGGCGTTGTTTTCTCTTCTGAACGAATTTTCCTTTGCGTTTTAGACTGGTGGATGTTTCTTCGCCTTGATGACACCAACAATGTCCGCGATCTCTCTGTAAAACTTGCCAGTGTGTTCAAGCAGCGTTAAAACGATCGTACGCTTCCTTGGAGTAACGTCTATCGCAGACAATAGCTGTAGGACAACTAATCGACAGTCGGGAAAGTAGATTCTAGGTGTGATAAAAACCTGATGCAATCAATCACGGATAACGCAATATTTTTTAAGGCCAAGCAAATTTCATCATACACCCACAAAATAGGTTCATATTACTGAGCACCACTGCAAATGACTTGATCTGAGGAAAAAGTAGAAACCGATTATACCCTGCCAGTCTAATGGGTCTAAAACTGACCTTATGATAAAAGAAAGGAAGCTAAAGCAGTTGTTTCAATTCTTTTACACGAGGATATATATATATGTGTGTGTGTGTGTGTGTGTGTGTGTGTGTGTGATTATATATCATTATACTCGTCTCGAAAACCTTCCTCGAAAACTTTTGAACGAAGGAAAAAAATGGTTTTAAAAAATGAAAGAGCTTAAGACATGAAAGTCTGTCAAAAGTGTTCGGACAGAAATCAGCACGAAGCCCAAAGAAAAAAAACCCCGACACGAATAACCATCTCACAGAAAACGCTCAATACACAGGTAGAGCGAAATTAATAGCACCTAATGAGCCAGACGAACCTACCTAGGTTTCTCCTAAACGGATCATCTGGAAAAGCTGGGCAGCTTTCCCTGGAGCCGTTTAGGAGAAACCTAGGTAGGTTCGTCTGGCTCATTAGGTGCTATATATATATATATATATATATATATATATATGTGTGTGTGTGTGTGTGTGTGTGTGTGTGTGTGTGTGTGTGTGTGTGTGTGTGTGTGTGTGTGTTTGTGTGTGCTATATATATATATATATATATATATGTGTGTGTGTGTGTGTGTGTGTGTAGTAATATTTTTATTATAAGTGTTTATAATATAAACAGTTTACTGCAACAAGAGCTGTTGTACTTCGGTGCCTGCTTATTAGCTCCTCGTCAAACAGTAAATTTTTTCTCTCTGTTAGGAATCATTATATATAAAACTAAAAAAAAACCCACAGTTATTACAATATCCAGAAAATTAAATGCCGGTGGAATTCGGAGGTTTTGTTCCAATTAACCAATGGCAAGCCAAGCTATGAGATATTGGAAGCATTAGATTAAAGTGTAGCGGGGTAGAGAATTGAAATAACATGAAAACCCACACCCTTTCGGTGTTGGTAATGAAACATTTGGATGTATACATATGTATCTTAGCATGTTTGCAAAGATGCCGCGTGTATTCGTAAAACAATTACAGGCTCCTTTTTATCACTTAAAGTGGTAAAAAAAATTTATAAAGACGGGAAAGTTAAAAATATAATGTACGTCAAACATATGTAGTCGACTTAGTCAGTGATCTATCCGTCAACTGAAATAAATTATTTATTGGAGAGAATCAATATATATTTATGCTAGGGGACAGATTTTAGATTAAGGAATCTAGTTATATTAGAAAATAAATTAACTATAATTTAGGTTATGTATTAGACATATATATATGGTAACGGGTGGAAGTTACTTCGTTACGTCTATTTAGCAGGTTTAATTTTTGAAATTTAATAATTTGCAATATTTTTGTAAACATAGAAATATGGCTTTTGTAAAGATGTATAAGTTGTTCTTTTTTAAAAAATATTTTTCAATTTACTGTAGGAATTTTATTGGCTTCTTTTACTTGTCAATAGTATGTGGAAAGTGATATGTTCTTGCGGTAAGCCGAATTGTTAAAAGATAAGATGTGCTGATAATAGCGGGTTTTAAATGGGTTCTTGGGACAACCGATAATTTTTTTTACTGTAGGATTTTCTATGATAGAAATAAAGCATAGGTAGACCATAGAGTCAGACATTTCTTTTGTAATGTACACTTAATCGGTTTACGACAATTGCAAGTATTGTTATTATTAATTTTTTTAGGATGTTCTTAATTGCTTAGATTGTTATATTGGTTTAAAATTTTATTATGTTTTTTGATGATCTTCTCAAGGTTATCCATACAGTTATAACTCAATTTAAGAGTATTTCTTGTTCAAATTTGTTAAGGGGGTTATTTTAGGGAACTGTTTCTCAACTAATTTGAGGAATTTATGCCCTAACTTAGTACTTATCATTTGGTTAAATGGGGGTGTATACCAAACGATGTTTCTAATTCTATTATTATTGTTGTTACTATTATGATTGTTATATTTAATGTCAGAGCATTTTAATATGGTGAAACACAACTATTCCTCAGACTCTCCCTCCTATATTAATAAGAGTTAAGAGGAAGTTAACTCTAGAAGTTCTTGGGAAGTTCTTAGGAGTTCTTAGAAGTTCTAGAGAGTTCTTTGGAGTTCTATTGGAGTTCAGTAGAACTATTAGTTCTTTCCAGTTTGGACATAGTTGGACTAAGGCAGTTGATATTAGTCGGCAGTTAGCCGAATACTAAGGAGTCAGCTTACAGTGGAAGATTACCATGTTCCTAACACTTAGGGTGCGTTAAGTCGATTAGCAACCGACATAGCACGATTATAATTTTCAGTGCAAAACCTACTCTACAACACATTTGTAACCGGTGTTTTTGAGGGCAGTGTTATAAAATTTGTTGTGTTTATAAAAAATATCTTAACTAGAGGAGTTGTTACTAATTTAGAGAAGAGTATATGCTACTGTGTTGCAGTAAACTGTTTTTATTATAAACACTTATAATAAAAATAATACTACTAAGAATCGAGCATTCTTAAAAAAGTAAATCACTACAAACAGTGAACGGCTAAACTATTTGTTTTTACTATTTCTAATATATATATATATATATATATATATATATATATATACTACCGGTCTTAATTATTAGGCCACCTCTTTTAAAAAGAAATGATGTATTTCTTACTATTTTTAGTATTTCTTGCCAAATGAAAATAGAATGGTTCTTGTGTTATTATTACTTAGCAAAATTTTACAAAGCAAGGAAGCAAAGATGAACTCGTCCGAATCACCCTAAATGTTCTTCATTATTTCATTGATGAAACCACAATATAGGTAATTATTAAATATTTATAAATGCATTTGATGCACATTTTATTGTTCAATATTAACAAAAGAACTCTTCTTTTTCCATTTACAATTATTCACTTGGTAATAAATAATAAAAAAAAAAGTATGAATACATCATTTTTTAAAACACTAGGGTGGCCTAATAATTATGGCCGGTAGTGTATATGTAGAATGGCTGGCCACCAGTGTATATATATATATATATATATATATATATATATATATATATATATATATTGTTTAATACTTAGTTTTTGGTCATAATAGGGGAAGACCAGTACACATTTTTATTAAAAGTGTTCGATACAATTATATTGTAGCACTTTTTAATATTTTCCATTTTTAAACGAGTTATTACGCTACTCATGGCAGAAACCTGGGTAGCGTAATAACTCGTTTAAAAATGGAATATATATATATATATATATATGATTTAAGTCATTTATGGATTAAAGTGCTCAATATCAGAGATAGAGCGTATGTAAATATAAGAGTGAACATGGAAGTCAACATCCAGAGGCGACACACTATTTCATGTTAAATGCAATCATCAAGCCATGAAACAGTCTGTCAAGATTGTGTGTTGCCTTCAATATCCACTTATATATATATATAATGTAGGAGGTGTGTGTGTGTGTGAGAGAGAGAGAGAGAGAGAGAGAGAGAGAGAGAGAGAGAAAGAGAGTGAGTGAGAGAGTGAGAGAGAGAGAGAGAGAGAGAGAGAGAGAGAGAGAGAGCAATGAATTACCAATCAACGCACCTAAAGGGCGGTCAAGAATCATCACTTCTCAAACAACACCTACCTCAGGCCTAGTTTCGTTTAAGACTCTTGAATTACGAATGTTTGAAAAGCGTAGGTCATTGTATGTATTTCGAAAAAAAAATTGTTTTCCAGGTTTTGTTAGCTTAGCCTATATATCGAAAGAAATTATAATTATTACTTGTAAAATACAATGGTAAAAAATAGTACATTATAACAATTCAATATAGGGGTGGGGTGGAACTTTAAAACATATATGATTGCATGGGGGAGGAAGTTACCTGCAATTCTTTAAACCACCCAACTATCAGAATTTCTTATTCTACGACAAGTGTCCAATTATTATTAACTAAGATTAGCTTCGTATAAGGTTACACTAGTTAGCTACTAAAATCTATAGCACTCTCTTGCCAATCCTTGCTCAACGTCAGACACCTGAATGCAAAACCTTGTGACGGTAAAAAGAGTTATTTTTGTAACCTGATCTCTGCAGGGTCTAAGAATCAAAAATATATTCCCTACATATTCTGTATAAAAGTAAAGCTTTCGTATTTGGCATGTTTTTAAAATTATTTCTGCTTTACAAGAAAATGATAAAGTTGGAAATGTAATTAAAAATTATTTAAGTCTCAAATCCGTTGTGTTAAAAGTTTTGGTCAATCATTTAGCCTTTCTGGATCGCCCTAATTTTATCTCAACTACCCAAAAAGCAAAAAATAATTCCTTGCACTAAAAAGTGATATCGTAAAGTAATTCACTTGCCATCAATCAAATGCATTCTTTCAAATAAACATCGCTTTCTACCAATCATCTGCTTTCTTTCAAATAAACATCGCTTTTCACCAATCGTCTGCTTTCTTTCAAATAAATCTTACTTGCCACCAATCGTCTGATTTCTTTTAAATAAAATCCGCTTAGAAACAGCCTCCTTGAATCCCTCTTCCGTCCTAAGGATAAACATCCTGGGTTTTATTTAGCAATCTTCGAAATATGTGGGGTGATCAATGTGAGGAGGGTATCATTGATGGGGGAGCATCACAAACTTTACTTATCCGCCTTACAAACTGACTGACTCTATTCTCTCAGTCAGTTTCTCCGCTCTGATGGTTGACAAGTTACGGGAGAGTTAAATAGTCATAATTGCTATTGTTCTCTTTTGCTGTAAATACAACTGTGTTGGCTACAAAAGATTCTAATCTCATAAAGATTTTAAAATAATGTGTCTGAAAGTATAAATTTTGTTAGGTTTCTGGTCTAGAATGGCGGGTGTCGAGAATATGGCGATATGGAAGAGAAACGAACAAATACAATTAACTAAATATGTCTACACAAGTTTAAGGCTTTATCCACTCACAAACTCAATAACAGTTCTGAACGGACACACACACACACACACACACACACACACACACACACACACACACACATATATATATATATATTAAAATAGATAGATAGATAGATAGATAGATAGTCAGTCTATCCTTATTTATCTATCTCAGTCTATTCTTATAGTTCTTCCACGTCCAGTAACCACTTGTATTTTAGTAACTTTACTGCATTGCTTGGGGTTAATTTTTTTTAAAATCGTATCACCCCGAGCAAGGCGGTAACGCCACTGATGTGCAGGGGGCTACGTAATAGTGAAAAGATTGGAAAAGAGAAAGCTGGAAACCATATCCTAAACAGGGAACAAGCCTCTTAACCTGTTTCAATAGACGTGGGTGGAGTGTGAACCGGGCGATAGATAGATCTATCTACTCCAATTGAAAAAAAAAAAGACAAAGCGAGAAGATTGGAAAAGAGAAAGCCGGAAACCACATCCTAAACAAGAAACAAGGGATGAGCCTCTAACCTGTTCAATAGACATGGGTGGAGTGTGAACAGGGCGATAGATAGATCTATCTACTCCAACTGAAAAAAAAAACAAAGTGAGAAGATTTGAAAAGAGAAAGCCGGAAACCACATCCTAAACAGGGAACAAAGGATGAGCCTCTTAACCTGTCCAATAGACGTGGGTGGAGTGTGAACCGGGTGATAGATAGATCTATCTACTCCAATTAAGTCAATTAAAAAAATGTATATAGCTAGTTACCTCAGCTTTTTTGCACCCGTACATTATATATATATATATACGTATATATGAAAATTAACGAGATTAACGAAACTGGTTATAAACAACTGACAATTTTAAATGATTTGTTTGAACATTATTTTTTATCCTGCCGAATGGCACACATTTTCGTAACAAAAAAATTATCGTCAATAATCAGGACGGTAGAAATAAATATATAATACTGTTTGATTATAAACAGAATATCTACTTAAATACGAGTATCGATCAAAAATAATGTTCAAAGAAATCATTTCATATATATATATTAGTCATCCACATACAAGCCTGTTTCGCAGCTCGTCAGTGTGGCTAGACGCATCCACTTGCTTCTGGCCGGGATCGAAACTCGACTGATGTGGTGTCAATTGGAGTCGCTACTCCCTAAGCCATCGACGCATGGAATCAGAAAAGGGAAATTTTAACGTGTTGTATAGAAGCAGTGTATACACACTCCAGTCACCGAAAGAACTCAATTCATTTCTGAAGAGTCCCGCATATAGTAGAAGTGGAAACTGTTTTTAAAATTTTATTCTCCAGAGAGCTCAATCGTAATGAGAGCATAATATATTAGTCATCCACATACAAGCCTGTTTCGCTGTATCACAGCTTCTGGCCGGGATC